>PVIU01002729.1:0-141825 GCA_004026605.1 Ondatra zibethicus | reverse complement strand
AGGGATCGCCAGACTGTCTGTCATTATCAAGGCCTAGGCTGTCCTGGGGTTTGAGCAGAACGTGCTTCACCGTTTGTTTCCAGGATAAAATCCTTATTTCTCCCTTACTTTAGAAGGAAGCAAAAATTCTCCTTTAATTTTCCTTGGCCTGGAAGAAGGAAAGTATCTTACACACACACACACACACACACACACACACACACACACCACCCATCATCCTCCCCACCCCCCAAGCTCTATTGTCAAGAGTGAAGTGGAAGACTGAGAAGCCCTGGTGGAATTCACAGCCAGGGAGCAAGCTCACCAAGACACTGAGAGCTGATCCCAGTATGGCTAGCTTATCTTCCGCCTGCCTTACCCACACTCCCCAGAGGCCTGTGAATTGCCCTACCTTCCACCCACTCCACCGTGTCCAACTCCAGGGCAAAAGACAGTTTGAAAGGCAGAGCGAGCGTCCTAACCAGAGTCAGATATGACAGGAGTGGGGAGCTCGCTAGATTGGGACTTTAAAACAACTGATTCATATGCAAGGGCCGGAAGGGATGAAGGAGACAGCTCGCTGGAACAGATGGGCCTTGTGAACAGAAATGGACATTGTAAGCAACGGACAGCCCAAAGGAAGCATGAGGGGCTGCGAACGCTAACCAATGAAGATTGCCTTTGATGGACTCATTAGTAGCCTGGGTGGAGCTGAGGAAATAATCCCTGAGCATCAGGGTATATCATTAGGAACTTTCAGTGTTGAAAATCAAAAAGAAAAAGGGCTGGAAAGAAAATAAAAGAGAAGAAAAATCCAAGAAGAAAAAAAGCGTTCGTGAGGTGACTGCATCAAAAAAGGCTGGAGCAGGGTGGGTTGAGGATACAGGGCCTAATGGAGCCCTTGTTTAGCGTGCAGGAGGCTTCAGGTTCAACCCCACCCTCACAGACAACACACACACACACACACACACACACACACACACACACACACACACACCCTGGGGGCAGGGAGCTGTTTGAAGAAATAATGACTGGGATTTTCCCCAAATTGGGTTTGGTCAGACACCAAAACCGCAGATTCAAAAAGTTCAGAGCACACAAGTGAGATAAAGTGTCCTAAACAAACAAAAGCCTCTGCGTTCAGGCACAGCACACTCAAAGTGTGATGGGGAAACCTGGGGAGAGGCCAAGGAAGAAAGGTCTTACCTGTGTTGGAAGAAAGATAAGAATTACATCCAAATTCTCACCCAAACACATGCAAGCAAGAAGGGAACAGATTAACTGTTATTGAAGAAAAGAACTGGCCAGTCTGGAATTTTGTAACCTTTAAAAGTAAGGAGAAATAAAGATGTCTTTGTTTGCTTTAGACAAGGTCTCCGCTGCACATCCCTGGCTGACCCGGATTTTGCTATGTGGACCAATCTGGCCTCAAATTCACAGATAGTCTCCTGTCTCCGTGTCCTGAGTGCTGGAATAAAGGTGGTGCCACCATGTACAGCAGGATTTTTATTATAGAAATTTAAAGGAAATCCATTGCCTGTAGATAGTCCCGATAATCAATGTAAAAAGTTCTTTAGCTAAGCAGGGTCACCACAGAACATGTCTGTGTTCCCAGTACTCTGGAGGCTTAAGCAGGGGGATCATGGGTTGAGGTCAGCCTGGATTACAAAGGAAGATCCTGTTTCAAAAATGACGGGGCAGGGTGCAGAAAGGAGGAGGGAGAATAACGGGAAAAGAAGAAGAAAAAGGGGATGGAGAGATGGCTCAGTCGTTAGGAACACTTGCTGCTTTTGCCGAGGATCCAGGTTCAGTTTCCAGCTGCATCAAAGCCTCTCACAACCACCTAACTCCAGTTCCGGGGGATCCAGTGGCCTTCTCTCCTCCTCTGCAGGCAAAACACCCAAACACATTAAATAAATAAATACATTTAAAAGAAAAAAAAAGGAGGGAAGATCAAGGCAGGGTGGAGGCTGGGAAGTGGGCAACAGTTGGGAATGTGGCTTAGAGACAGAGCCCTTCCCTGGCATATTCAAGGACTGGTGTTCAAACCCCAGCATGTGAAAATAATCAGAAAGATAAGGAAACGTGAAAAACAAAGGAAGAAAGAGGAAAGGGAAAGGAAGGGACAGGGAAGGGAAAGGACGGGAGGAAGGAGAGAAAGGGTAAAGGGAGGAGAGAGGGAGGAAAGGAGAAGGTGAAAGAAGGAAATCCTTTGTATACTGTCATGGGGATCGAAAACGCTGCCTGCTGCCTGCTACAAGATCCAGGAACCCCCCCACTGCGTGTTCATTTAAAGAAATGCCTGGGCTCTCACTCACGGCAACATGTTTCTCAATAGCCAACAGGTTCAATCCATCGGAAAGTCCCTGGGTGATGAATGGGTGAGTGCACACAGCACTCAGCCTTGTAACTGAGTCCCGCCCTGCAGAGTAAACACGGTTTGTCTGCAACCCCAAGGCATCCACAGCCTTCAAACGCTATTGAAGCTGTTTTCTGTCTGGAGATGGCATTAGTTCACATGGAGAACCACCCAAAGTGGACAAATGAAATGAAATGGAATTTACGCCTTGGCAATGCTGAAGCATGCATAGGCAGCCCGTATATGGCAGTTCTGTTGAACTTGTCCATATTGGGTTTTGTGGTCTAATCTGATGAGGATGACTGACCAGGGCTCTTCCTCAAGTGGACACCAGATCTCATTACAGATGGCTGTGAGCCACCATGTGGTTGCTGGGAATTGAACTCAGGACCTTAGGAAATAGACAAACCGCAACACCAAAGGCACCGCCCATGAAAATGCTGATGCCAGACTTCACTCAAATGTCAAACTTGGGCTTTCCAAAAGATACTGTTAAGGAGTCAACCAGAACCACAGGCTGAGTCTGAGTAAATGGCCCAGCAGGTAAAGGCGTCAGCCCTTCTAGCCCACGTTCAGTCTCTAGAACACAGGTGAAAAGCCAGGCACTGTAGTTCAATATGGAGCATGGATACACAGGGGGACGCTAAGCCCAGAGAATTGTCTTATCTTTCAAGAAATAAAATATCATAAAGGAATAAATAACATAGTAGCGAGCATGCAAGAAGCCTTCTCAAATATTTGCCAGCAATGTGCACAGGTATCCTAGGAGGCCAGAGGAGTGCCTCAGCTCTGGAGCTGAAGTTGCAGTGTGTGATGAGATGCCCAGTGGATGTTTTGGGAACTGAGCTCGAGTCCCCTGGAACTCTCCAGCCACCTCTCCAGCCTGGAGGTATTCTTTTTAACAACAGCGCATTTTGTTTTCTCAAATCAGTGATTACACAGCAACCTGTCAAATAAAACAACTAGAAAGGGTTGGTCCATTGATCCTGCCGTGCTGGCAAGTTGCTTCTCAAAGAACATGGGCTGGAGAGATGGCTCAGAAGTTAAGAACACTGGCTAGTCTTCCAGAGGTCCTGAGTTTAATTCCCAGCAACCACATGGTGGCCCACAACCATCTGTAATGAGATCTGGTGCCCTCTTGTGGTGTGCAGTGTATATGCAGACAGAACACTGTGTACATAATAAATAAATCTGGAAAAAGAAGAAGAAGGAGGAAGAGGAGAAGGAGGAGGAGAAGAAGAACATTGGCTCCCACAGAGCAAAGCTCAGAAATTATCAGCCAGAGGACAGGATGGAGCTCCCTGCGCAGCCCACACAGCCCTTCACCCCTAGACCCCATGATCTGAGTCCTAGCATTCTACAGGTTGCAGGACCTGCCTCTTACCTTCCACATGTGTGAACATCTCTGCACCTTACTGTTCTCATCTTTTAAATGGGAGTAATAAAACACAACCATTGGGAGAATTAATGAGTCAATACACTTAAAGCTCTTAGGAGGGCTGGAGATACAGTTCAGGGGTAGTGCACACACAAGACATGGCCAGAAAGGACTTAGAATAGTGTACTGCACATAGGAAATGCTCAATGCATTTTGGCTTCTACTGATTTTCTAGACTATCTTGTAACATGGTGTAACAGAAAAAAAACAATAGTTTCCAAATAGTGTTCTTTAAAACACCTGTGGAGGCTTGGGTTGTATTTGGTGTTTTGGCAGGTGTGCATCTGTCTGCCTGTCTGTCTATGGGCTCACACATGCTGCAGCACGCATGTGGAGGTCTGAGGACAATCTGCAGGAGCCAGCACTCTCCTTCTACCACGTAGGTCTCAAGGATGGGACTCGGGTATTCAGGCTTGGTGGCAGGCACCCTCACCCACTGAACCATCTTGCCAGCCCACTTGTGTGTTAGCCATGCTGTTTCCTCTACCCAGAATTCTCTGCCCTCTCCCTTCTATTCTTCTCACCTGTCTCCATGTGACACCAAAGTGAAGTCTCATGACCCACGACCCAAAATGTAACAAACCTCAGTGAAAACGGAAACAGAATTTTCAGCATATCCTCCAAAGACGATTCTGCTCTTAATCTAGCAAGCAGAATGAATGCAAGCAAGTTTTTTATTTTTTAGATAGAACAAGGTTACAGTAGGAACCTCCTTACAATTAGGAATCAGGTCTGGTAATTAATTGGTTAATTATTTTCTTCAATTTTATTATATTTATATAGTGTATGTGTCTGTGTGTGTAAGCATGTGTGTATCTCTGTGTGTGTATCTTTGTGTGTATCTCTGTATGTCTGTGTGTGTCCATATGAGTTTCTGTATGTGTGTCTTGTGTATCTTTGTATGTGAGTGTGTCTGAATGTGTGTCTGTGTGTATGTATCTTTGTATGTGTGTGTGTGTGTCTGTGTATGTGTATGTGTGCTTGTATGTGTGTCTGTGTGTACGTATCTTTGTATGTGTGTGTGTCTGTGTATGTGTGCTTGTATGTGTGTCTGTGTGTGTATCTGTGTATATATATGTATCCGTATGTGTCTATGTGTGCTGGCACAAGCATGCCATGGTGTCCCTTGCAGATGTTGAAGGACAGCTTATGGGAGTCAGTTCTTCCCTTCTGCATGTGAATCCTGGGGATAAAACTCATGTCGCCGGGCTTGGTGAGACAAGTGCCTCTACCCACTGGGCAATCTTGCCAGCTCTGATTGGCTAATTTGAAAAATTGATATAACACAGTGAAAAAACAACAGACAAGAAGAGAAGGCTGAGAATTGCTCGCTTGTAAAACACTAGATGATGTTTTTATATGAATGTTAGCATTGTCAATCCAACGTTGAATACTGCCTAAAAGCAGCAAGGAAGGAGATATCAAGATGGGTGCTGGACCCTTTGAAAATAAATAAATAAAGGATCAGATGCTTTTAACCTAAATGAGATGGAGCAGGCAGGGAGGGGGATAGAAGGAAAATATGTCTTTGAAGAGGATGACCTGAGAGGACAGTTAGGTCCATGATGCTAGGCAGACAGGTCTCTGAGGGATGCGAGATTTGGGGTGTCCTCTCTTTTGCTCAAGTCTTATATGGGGTTATTGACTTACCCTTCCTCACAAGCTGCCTCTCATCTACCCTGTAACCCTGCCACTCTCAGATATTCTAGCCACATTCAGTCAGCTTTCTCGTCCCTTGCTCCCCTCTGCCTTGTCCCTCTCTGGCAGGGCCAGAGTTTCTGGCTTGCCGCTGAGATTCAGAGCTATCTGGAAAATTGTCTCTTCAGTCGTGTAGAGCGTTATCTTCAAGTTTCATGTCAAAAACAGAAACAAAACCTCACTGGGTAGGAGAAGTCAAATTCTACCTACACAGTTGCAAACTGTATGCTACGCTCTGTGGCAGACAGAATTTAAGACGTTTATTTACCCTGTACCCTCACTCCAGCCCCGGTTTTCAGGTAACGCTCTATATACGTTGGGTTGCTCAAGCTGATAAGAAACTGCTTCGTTCTTTGCCTGGACTCCACTGGAGAAATAGCAGAATCCCTGAAGAATTGACTGAGTGAAAGACCCAAATGCTCCCCGCTTCTTAGTCTAGCCTTGTGCTTGATTTAGCATCTTTGGGCTGCGTTGGAGACCTGTGGTCCAAGGGGCCAGAGGTGACCTGCATTTTCTGCACTCTATGGGGTGTGGGAGGGAGCAGCCTTCTTCCTACTCAGTCACCCTTGGAAACGCAGCTCAATGACCCTGCATCACAGGAATCTGCCCAGTGTGCTTTGAGGTCAGGGGAGCCTGCCCTTCAGAGGAGCAGCTAGATGTGTCTCTGAAATGCTAATGAGAGCGGTTCATTTCAGAGCTGCTTATGGCCTTCTCGGACTTGAAATGACCTGAAGTACACAGCAAGGCGTTATTGCCCTCCCTGCAAGACTCGCAGGCAAAGGCAGTGTCCAGCGCTCCTCCACTCTCAGCAGCCAAAGGTTCTGTTTCCTCTGGCCTGTCTCTCTCTGTCTGAGTTAACCTTGTTTCCAGCTCTCTGCCCTTCACAAAACACATGGCCACACTTGTTGGCCCTCCCTGCAATCCTCTTCCTGGAGAAAGGGGTGGAGAGGAGAGCTATGTCACTAGATAAGGAAGACTCAGGGACTGATGCTCAGGAAGTGCCGCTAACACAGGTTCTCAGTCTGGTTATTTAACTTAGTCCTTACAGCCAGGGTGGTGAAGCTAAAGAAATGGAGGCTTGGAAAGACAGTGAGCTGCCAGCCTCCCTCCTTAGCCATACTGAACCCTCGCAGGAGACAGAGGGTCTGGTGGGGCTGTGGGCATTCTTCGTGATTTTCAGCAAATCACATACTTGCTCGAAACCTGGTTTCTCAACAGCTAAGAACAAGCATACGTGTGCACACTACAAACATCCATACCACATGTGCACACAGGTCCTGTGCAGATGTTGTTCCCAGAACCTACAACACCCCTTTCCTTTCGCCTAAGCTATGACTTCCACCCATCTGATTGTCAGAAGTTACCACTTCCTCCTGCAGTGCCCTCCACCCACAGGAGTTGGCCAGGTGCTTGCCGTGCTTGCCCTCACAGCCCTGCCTACCATAGACATCTTCTCCCCTAACTTCCACTTATATGACACTCCAGATTTAACAACAATGGTGGCTTTCTGATACTGTAACAAAATACCCCAGCCTGTCAACTTAAGAAGGGAACAGGTTTATTTTGGTTCCATTTTGGAGATTTCAAGTCATGCTTAGTTGGCCCTGTCGTTTTGAGCTTCTGTAGAGGCACATCATATATATAAAGTCATCTTTTCATATCAGAATACGGACAATGTGGGAGGGTGATGTGTCCAAAGTGGGAACACTCCAAAGTGGCCTAACTTTCTCCCATAATGCCCCATCTCTCACGGCATCTACTCCCTGTGTCTCAGGGGGGGTCAGCCTTGAGCCTGAGGAGGACACATGCAGTGTGAGCTCTGCTGATGTGATGAAAAACACTCTGACCAAAAGCAACTTGGGAGGAAAAGGCTTTATTGGTCTACACTTCTGTCATGGAGGGAAACCAGGCCAAGAGCTCAAGGCCAAAGCCTGGAGGCCGGAAGTGTGGAGGAGCAATCCTTTTGTACACTGGGAAGATGCATCATTCTGATTGGTTTATTAAGAAGCTGAATGGCCACTAGCTAGGCAGGATTTTCAGGCACACAGGACACTGGGAAGAAGAAATGGGAAGTTCCCCAGCCAGACAGAGAGGAACCAGCATGGCAGTACAGAGTAAAGGCAATAAAGCCACAAGACAAAAAGTAGATTGATAAAAATGGGTTAATTTAAGCTGTAAGAACTAGTTAGTAACAAGCCTGAGCTATCAGCTGAGCTTTTATAATTAATAATAAGTCTCCGTGTGGTTATTTGGGAGCTGACTGGCAGGACAGAAAAATCTGCCTAGGAACTGTGGAGGAACACTGCTTGCTGATTCACTTTCTGCCTTAGTACCAGGCTCATGCTTAACAGGCGTTTGTGTAGAGCCCAGAACCACCTGCCTAGGGATGGTGCTGCCCACAGTAGGTTGGTTCTCCTGCATCAATTAATCTCCCCTACAGAAATCTGATCCAGGCAAGATGTTTTCCTCGTAGAGTGCTCTAATCTGTGTCAGCTTAATAATTAAAGCTAACTAGGTCAGGGACCAAAGACCCAAGCTACCAGCATTCCCACTTCTCCATGAGACATAGATTAGTGTCTACAGCATCCTACATGCGGCAGCCACCTGGCCACTCTGTAAAATGACCACCTAATTGTATTCCTTCCTTGTACCCTGTTTGCTTTGTCATTTGTACCATGTCCCAGGTTGATTCGTGCTAATTGTGCATAGGTGAATCTGGCCCTACAGAAACAATGAAACGTGAGTATGAAGATAATCATTTATCTGCAAGCTAAATTGAGTAAGCCAAAAAGGCATGCTGAAAGTGGAGAGTCCCTGTCAGCAGTCAGCCAAGCAACGGGAAAGACCGGGAAGTAGGTGACTCCAAAGCTACAAGAGTATGCAGCCAGGTTCTTCTCTGGGTGCCTTTAAATTCTCCCTCTGCTTTAGAGAATGAAAACAGGAAATCACTGCAGTAAGGGTGTGGTGTAGACAAAGATCACAAAAAAGGTTTGGGCTTTCCACCAAGAGATGCATATGAGCCAGGTGTGAGCCAGGCTTGGTGGTACACGGATGTGATTCCTGTACTCAGGGGATGGAAGCAGAAAGATCAGGAGTTCAAGGTCATCCTTAGCTCCTTAGTGAGCTTGAGACCAGCCTGAGGTACATGGAACTCTGTATCACAAAACCAAAACCAAAATGACAATAATAAGGAAGTTTCATGGGAATGTGTGTGTGTGCACATGCGTGCATGCATGTGTATATACATAAATATTCTGGGTTAAAATAAATGTTTATGGAATGTATCTTTCTGTGATTCCTTATTCAGTGACAAAAACTTCCTGAAGGTGACAACACCACCATGTTCCTGCAAGGACTTGTCACAGGATGTGGCGCTCAGTTTGAAACAGAAAGGCAGGTCTTCTAAATGTCTTAGGAATTTCAAGATGGCAATGGCAGTGTGTTAAGCCACATGAACACTGTGGTATTCAGGGGCAATCTGAGTGGAGGCCTGCCATGTAGGTGAAGGGTTCCTCTAGGTTCGGTGTCCTGGGGATGCCCCACAGTCACACCCATAGATCAGCTCAGACTGCAGCCTCCCAGCACACCGGTGGCTCAGTAAGCCCAGGAGGCGCCACTGAATGGCTCTCTAGGGAGCGCCCGTTAGTGTCAGGTTGTTTTCTAGACTCTTGGGAGAGAAACACAGATTCTGGTCCTTCTATAGCTTAGTCTCTGCTGGCAGTGTTAAGAATTAAAAAGACATGATGGCTTGCAACCATGTATAACTTCAGTCTCAGGGGATCTAATGCCTTCTTTTGGCCTGCAGAGGCACTATGCACACATGTGGTGCACATACATGCATGCAAACAAACACCCATACACATAAAATTAAAAGAAAAACAGATTTAGAGAAAATCAGAATATGGGGAAAATGAAAATCTGGGGTGGGGATTAAGTGCTGTTTGAGCTTTAATTTTGTGCTGAGTTCTCTGGTAACCAAACAAAACGCACATGAAAATGCATACACATGCTTACACACATGTGCACACACACACATGCATGCAGTTTCAATTTTTTTAAAAAAAAAAGACTTATTTTTATTATGCATATAGTGTTCTGCCTGCATGTATGCCTGCACTCCAGAAGAGGGCACCAGATCTCATTCTAAATAGTTGTGAGCCACCATGTGGTTGCTGGGAATTGAATTCAGGACCTCTGGAAAAGCAACCAGTGCTCTTAACTGCTGAATCATCTCTCTAAGCCCTGCAGTTTTAATTCTTATTAACAAAAGGAGTACATACTTGTGTGTTAGGAGCAAAAATGGAGGTCATGGCAGATCTACTTCCTTAGATAATAAATGAGATTGAAAGTGTGGAAAAACCTTTAAGAATAAGACACTGCAGTCTGCAAGCTCTTGGCATCAGAATGCTTTCACAGAAGAACATAGTTGTGTTGCAACTTCTTTCTTCCCCCTGGAAACAGCTAAGTCAATCCATCTCTGTGGGCAGATAGCCTAACATATGAAAACAGAAATCACTGAAGCCCACAGAAAATGGCACAGTTGGTACAGGTACCACTAACTTTTCCTTCCTGACCCTTAGCAGGTAGAATAGAGCTATGGCTAAGCACCAGGCAGTCAGGACACTGGGCAGGCTCTCCTCATCTCCCTCCTCCCCTCCAGTTCCACTCCAAGTGAAGCCAAAGCTGCCAGGGTTGTTTCCTTCCTTTCAGTCCTCCCTCACAGCCCTAAGGCCGCAAACAGGCACAGACCCAGGAAATTAAGGGGATCTACCCTCAGGGACTCAGAAATGTCCACAGACACAAAAGGGCCAGAAACAGATGAAACCTACAGCAACAACAACAATAGCAACAGCAGCAGCAGTGACAACAATAGAAACAGCAACAACAATAACAACAGCAATAGTAACAATAGCAACAACAACAACAACAGCAGTAATAGCAAAAACAATAACAACAGCAGCAGCAGCAACAGTAAGGACAACAATATAAACAGTAACAACAATAGAAACTTCAACAACAATAACAACAGCAACAGTAGCAACAACAATAACAACAGCAGCAGCAATATCAACAGCAGCAGCAATATCACAGCAGCAACACTATCAACAACAACAGATAAAACAGCAACAAGAATAGCAACAGCATCAGATACAACAATAGCAACAAGAATAACAGCAATGGCAACAATAACAACAGCAGCAATAATAATAAGGGAGCATACTTCTGTTCCCTGTCAATCCCTTCTCTTTCTTTCTCTTACCCAAGTATGTATGTATATGTGTTCATGTCAAGGGGGAGATACATATGTGCATATGTGTTTGTACATGTGGAGACCAGAAATCACTGGCTGTTGTTTTTCAGGTGCCATTCATTTTGTTTGGTATGAGGTATGTATGTCTGTGTGTGTCTCGTATTCACAAGGCCACGCTTGTGTCCACACCTGTGCATGAACATGCAGAGGTCAAATCAGCATGTCGGGTGTCTTCTACTTTTGTCAACCTTATTACCTTGAGACAACATCTCTCATTAACCTAGAAGCTTTCTGTTTTGATTGGTTGGCTGGCAACCAATTGGAATTTGCCAGCCTTTGCTGCCCAGTGTTGGAGTTACAAACACACCCAGCTATATGCTTTTTACGTGAGTGAAGAGGATTTGAATTCAGTCCTTGTGCTTGTGCGCAAGGGCTCTTATCCGTTGAGCAATTTCTTGAGCCTCCCACCTTGTTTAGGGGGACTGAGTTTTTCATGGGCTTGGAGTTTGGAAAGTAGGCTAATCTGGCTGGCTAGCCAGCCTCAAGGACCTCCCTGTCTCCACTGCCCCAATGCTGGGGTTACAAGTGTATGCTTAACATGCCTGGATATTTTTTTTACACGGGTTCTGGGAATTGAACCCAGGTTTTCATGTTTGTGCAGCAACCAATTTATAGACTGGCCTGTCTCCACCAACCCTTCTCTCTCATCTCTTAGTATTTCTCTCTGCTAGTTCTTTTTATCACAAAGCCGTTTGTTGAGAGGAAGTTATATTCATCCTCAGTTTCATGGAGAAAGGCAGTTCAACAATAGAGACCTTGAGCAGAGGGGGCGGCCTGAGCACAGACAAGACACTGCAGCTCTCTACCTGCCTTTGTGACTGCCAAGCTGTGCCTAGCTGTATCTTTCCCACACACAGAAACACGCCCCAACACACAAAAGGGATTTGTGTCTATCTCAGAGACACAGTTTGATGGAAAACCTGAATAAAGATAGCAGCTGTAGTAATAGTCTTTTATCTAGGTGGAAAACAAAGAAAAAAACAAACCATTCATTAAAACAGGCGTGGGATAGACTCTAAATCAAGTTCAAAGAAATTAGCATGAGGAATGCCTTTCATATTATTTTTATGTTTGTAATTTAAATTATTTTTGGTTACCATATGAGAAAAAGAGTTTAAATTGTACACACTAACGGCTTATGTACTGTGAAAGATTTCCATACATGTATACATTATATGGACAAATCAGGGAGATGTGTTTGTTCCCATAAATGTCCATCATTTCTTCAGGGTAGAAGCATTCAAAATCCTTTCACCCAGAATTTTGCAGCACATAGTGTATTGTTGTTTTCTGTAGTTATTCTGTGCCAGGGTATGATGGGTTCCTTATTTGAATGCATGTGTGTGCTTATGTGTATTTATGTATGTTCATATGCATTTCTCTGTATATGACTATATGTGCATGTGTGTACATGCATGTATATATGTACATGTATCTGTGTGTCTATGTGTGTCTGTATGTGTATATACATGTCTCTGTGTGAATGAGTATGTTTGTGTGTTTGTGTGAATTTATCAGTATACATGTGCATCTATATGTATATATTTTCAATGCTAGTGATGGGATCTACCGCCTCCCAAACGCTAGGCAGATGCTCTACCTCTGAGCTACATACACAGTCACAGAACTTCCTAATAAGAATTATTTTATTTCATCGTGGAACAAGATCTCACTACTTATCCTAGGCTGGCCTTGAACTTGCAATCTTCCTGCTTCAGCATCCCAAGGGTATAGATTACAGGCCTGAAACCCCATGCCTTGGGAAGCATCATTTAAAGAAGTCACTGTAAGTCCCCTAAGTCTCCTGTTACAGTTTCTGTTCCAGGTTCTTCTGGTCCAACTGTCAACCTGGAGAGACTGTTTGGATCCAGAGGGGAGAAACTGAGTATTTCCAACAGGGGTGTTGCTAGTGCTTGAATATGGGATTCCCCTCTGTATGCCGTAAATATGATTGGCTAATTAATAAGGAAAACTGGCTTGGCTTGATAGGGTAGAACAGAGATAGGTGGGGAAAACTAAACTGAATGCTGGCAGGAAGAAGGCGGAGTCAGAGAGAAGCCAGGTAGCCCTGCTGGCTTAAGAAGTTAGAGCTAAGAGGCCAAGCAGTGTTTTAAATAATATAGTTTCTGTGTGTTTATTTCGGTTCAGGCAGCCAAGAATGAAACAAGCAGCCCCCTCCCCCTATAGCCCCATGCCATAGCCTAAAGAAAAGATTTGGCTAAGCTCTCCCCATCAGTCTTGCTTGAGGCAGTAACTGCTGCTAGCCCCTCACAGACCGCTTCCTGGGTGTGCAGACATTGCTAGTGAGAGAAGAGCTAGCTGCCTGTTCCAGGCCTCAGACTGTGAAGATAATTGTTCACACAGGCTGGACCTAGGTGGAGCTTGTTCACAACAGTGTCTGTTTGAGCACACTTTAAATGTGGTCTCTGAGACTCTGAGCTGTGGCGTGTGTGGTTGTATCTCTGTCTTTTTTTCTTTCCACCACAGGGAAACTGGAAACTGCTCTGCAGTGTCTTGTGTCTGTCCCATGTGAGCAAGGCAAGGATCTGAGGGCAACTTACTCACGCCCACCTCAGCTGAATTCATATCTCTATCTGATAAGTGATGAAGAATTCTCTCTCTCTCTCTCTCTCTCTCTCTCTCTCTCTCTCTCTCTCTCTCTCTCTCTCTCTCTGTCTCCCTCCCCCTCCCTCCCTCTCTCTCTCTCTCTCTCTCTCTCTCTCTGTGTGTGTGTGTGTGTGTGTGTGTGTGCGTGCGTGTGCGTGTGCATGTGTGCTCTCTAATCTTCCTGGACAGAGCCTTCAATTCATCTCCTCCTTTGGGAACCATGGCAGGTCAGTCAGGGCCTTTGAACTGTAGGAGTCAACAGCACATTGACGACCTGTCCCCTGGGGCTTCCATCCATTCTGACCATTCAAGGTCATCCTGGAGGTCTACCATGGCTGATCAATTAATCTGTCAACATCATGGTTTGCTTTAGGGCGTCCCTTCTGAGGCATCTCACGTTTTGCCATCTTCCCCCCTCACTTAGTCCCAAATCCTGGCAGGTTTGCCCAGTTTCTTTCCTTCCATTTCTCTTGGCCTTCCTGTAGCTTGAGTCTTCCTGGTTGTCTACTTTACTGGCTGATGAGTCTGCTAACTTTCTATGATACTTGACTCTCTTTTCTGTTCAACATAAACCATTTCCCGAGGTCTCCTCCTTCTTTTCTAGTGCTGGAGCTCCTCAATTTATGATGGGGTGGCATCTCATCAGTCCATAAAAAGTCGAGAACTCTCCGTCAAAGATGCCTTTAACATGTCTAACTTGCTTGCACATGCTTGAAGCATTCATGTGACCTACAGTTGAGCAAAACCATCTAATACAAAGCCCTTTGTTGTTGCTGTTGTTTTGTTTTCTGTTTTTCGAGACAAGGTTTCTCTGTGTAGTCCTGGTTGTCCTGGAACTCACTTTGTAGACCAGGCTGGCCTCAAACTCACAGAGATCCATCTTCTCTGCCTCCCAAGTGCTAGAATAAAAGGCGTGCAACACCACCACCCAGCCCACACAGCCCATTTTATAATAAAGGTATTGATTGTCTCATGGAATTCACTGAATAACTATTTCTGGAGGAAAATGGCTTCACCAGAGTATGCATTGGATTAAAAATTAATATCATTTACCCTTGTGACCACAGGCCAGAGTGGGAGCTACAGCCCATCAGCCGTGCAGTTTCTACCACATGCGTGTCACTTTCACGACATGAGTGCTGAAAACTCATAAACTGGACTACTGGTCATTGGTGCCCACCTGAATGCTTGAAACTCAAACATTTCCTCTGAGTCGGCGCATCACAACCTCAGCAAGACTGCCCTTGGGGTCAGGTCACTGTTACTGGGGAGAACTGTCCAATGTGCTGTAGGACTCCAGTATTTCTAGTCTCTATGGACAGCACCCTTGCAGTGTGCCACCCATGGTTGTAACATTAAAAAATGCTTCCACATTTTGCCAAGTGTGTCCTGTGAACCCCTGAGAATAACTGCTCTCCTTGTTTTGTGGCCTTCGGTCTTTATTAGCTAAGGTTTAAAATTTTGTTCTTTCTAAATATTTACTAATTTTTACAGTCCTTCTTTAATACAATGAATTGGTTAGAAATGCTTTGAAGTGTAATGTTGTTTTCTTTAGTGTGTGTCTATGTATGTATGTTATGATATGTGTATGTGCCTTATGTGTGTGTTACGTTGTGTGTATGTGTATTACAATGTGTGTGCGTTATGATGTGTCTGTGTGAGCAGGCATGCACCCAATTATCATGGTGCACAGAACACAACTCTCAAGCATTAGTTCTTTAAAAAGAACATTATTTTTAAAATGATAGTGTATTAGGTAAAAGTGCGTGCCACCGTCTATCAGCACGTGGCTCGCATTCTCTGTGGACTTTCACTGCCTTGGCTGCACTTGAGAATGCTGTCATCAGTCTCATTATTGCTGTCCTTTTAAGGACATCCACAGTTTTCTCTGATTGCTTTTCCCCTCCTCTGGTTACTTTTAAGATTTTCTGTAGGGATTGTTGGTTTTGTTTTGCCTTTTGCAAGGTTTCCTATGGTACTACTTAGTACTAATTTCATTTTTATTTATATGACTTAAGACTCATTTTCTACCTCTGAAGATTCATTTCTATCATAAGTTCTGGAAAATTCTCAGGCATTTTCTCCCTGGTTATCCCCCCACCCACCTCCGCTTCACACAATGTTTGCCTGATGTTCTTATGAGTCATATGTTTACCTCTATTCTGGCCTCTCTAATCCTCCATCTTGCTTTTTTTCTGTCTTCTTCTATCTCTGAACTATATGTTGGGTTCTTTTTTCAGACCTGCTGGCTCTTAAACTCTGATGCCACTTCTGTCAACTATCACATGGCATTTTTATTAAGCTGTGTTTCTTTGTTCAAATCTGCCTGGCCTTTTCTCTCTCCCCTATTTCTTCCTATGATATTTTCATATATATATATATATATATATATATATATATATATACACACACACACACATATATATATATATTTCCTTTTAAAATGCTAATATGTAGTACCTCTCCACTCACTATGTTTTTTGAATATGTCTAGCGGTCTTTGTCGACTGAGGTATCTGTGGTAGTTTGCAAGTGGGAACTGTAAGACTATGACTTGGGAATTAAGACCTCTCTGGTTTGGTCATCCTCAGGAACTATACTGAGGTGTGTCCCAAGCTTTGTCAGAGTACAAACAAGATATAAACACAGAATTCTGCCTAGAACAGGCCTTATGTACATTAAGCTCCAGAGAACAGTGAACTGCAGGTGACAGTGGCCCTGCATAGTCACAGGCGTCTTAACAAGGACCCCACAGCCTGAGGTCCAGCCTCATCCACGGCATTCGCACCGGGAGACAGTCATTACAGCACTCTGCTAATCCGACCATGCATGTGTTCTCTCTCTCAGCTGTATTTCAGCTAATTTCTTCAGCACTGACCTGGACTCCTAGGATGACATCCCATAGCTCTCCAGAAAGGCTTCAAACACAGTCTCGGTGTGGGGGTCTGACTCATTCTTCTGCCTAGCACCCCAGCAATTTCTCCCTCCACAGTATTTCCCATGGTTTTTCAAACATCAGGGCTTTTAGACTTTCCTTGATTTAGGTCTTAGCACAGATGATAGCAAGATTCCATCCATCACCTCCAATACACAGCACAGTCTTCAGCACATTGTAGTTAGTCATAAATTCTATGGCAATTGCCCAGAATTGTGAGACCACTCAACTCTGGTCCAGAGAAATACAGCTTAAGAGCATACCTTGGAGTGTTAGGAGCAGTCATATGTTTGTAGGTCTCACAAAGCTTCAGACAGTGGGGCCGGTTTGGTCACAGTACAGATCAAAGAGACTGAATGTTTGCAGTTTTCATCCTAGTTCTGATTCATAACATCGTTCAAGTTTGTATCTCACTAAGGAGGAACTTATGATTTAAAACAGAAAGGGTAAGTACCGGTTGGGCGATGTGTGGTGATCAGCAGGTGATGGATAGACAGGTAGCTATGTGACTGATGGACAGATGGATGCATGAATGCATGGATGGATGGATGGATGGTTAAATGGATGGACAGATAGATGGATGCTTAGAAACATCAACACACAGGCTGTCTCACCAATGGTCACCCTATAGCACAGTGACTGGCATGGAGCAGGTGACCAGTGGATTCCTGAGTGAGCATGACCCCACCGCTGAATCAAGCCTGGATTATACCTGACTCATTTTTACTTGATCCATAATCATATGCAGTGGGTGATAGCTAAATGAATGCCGTAAGTAGGTGGAGACTAAATACATAATAAAATCTCAGATATATTTGTAGAGAAAGATTGGGTGTGGAAGGTTATGTCTTTAATACCTGCATTCAGAAGGCAGAAGCAGGAAGATCTCTGTGAGTTCAATGCCAGTCTGGTCTGCATAGTGAGACAATGTCTCAAAAACAAAATACAGACAGAGAAAAAAAATCAAATGTTATCATTTTGGATGAAAATGAAGAATTCATTATTTTTAAGTATATTATGTTTTATCCTACTTTTGCACTTAATTCATCAATTTACACACACACACACACACATACTGTATTTATGATTCATTTGATCAAAATAGACTTTCTAACCATCTGTTTGAACCAAGCCCTTTGCTTTGTGTTTAAGAAAAGCTTCATGATTCTCCAAGTGTACAATGATATTGCCAGTGTGCTGGGAGCTAGTATCTCTCAAAATTTTCATTCCGTGATTCATTCATTCATTCACTTATTCATTCAGTACACCTTCTCTGTGAGAGACCACTCAGTCATTACTTCTTTTTCATAGGCTGGAATGCAGCTTTAATCCAACATGACTTTTTAGGCTTCACTGGTGAAATAAAGACAATCGGCATACATGATAGAAATACAATATAATACTATTACAGTATCTAATGAAAACTTCATTATGTCTTTGATTTGCCCCTTCATTCAATAGAGCATTCTCAACAAAGATGGTGCTTAGGTAGGGTGTTTGCTTTCAGAGCACTTAAGCGATAGTGGTAGGGTTCAGGAAATAGATGGATCAAGAAATCAAGTTTAAAAATTATATAATGATGAGATTAAAAACGGAGGTGGGCGGGGAGAAGATGGCAGATGTCTTCTTCTATGTTGACAAGTGGGAAACAGGTTTTCGCTTCAGACAGA
This sequence comes from Ondatra zibethicus, assembly GCA_004026605.1. Classification (NCBI taxonomy): domain Eukaryota; kingdom Metazoa; phylum Chordata; class Mammalia; order Rodentia; family Cricetidae; genus Ondatra; species Ondatra zibethicus. The sequence continues at coordinate 123,828 of PVIU01002729.1, read as the reverse complement.
CTGAGAGCTCTTAAGCAAATGGGGTCTGACCTGAGCAGTTGTTCCCTACCTGGGGTCTTTCAACACAGTGTATGACCTGGCCTGGGGGCAATGATGCAGGGGTCTTGGGGAGAACAGAGCCAGAAGGATGAGCCCCCTCCCCCCTACTCCGTGGCCTCTCTGACTTTTCACAGAGTGTCAGCAGGATGCAGTTTTCCACCCTGCGGGCCGATCTGACCTGGCTGAGCTGGCTTCTGGGAGGGCAAATATCTGCCTTCAAGTCACTCAAAGGAAATACCCGCTCTACCTCCATTGGTCAGGAACTTTGACTCACTGGTGACCTGGTTTTGAACTAGTGACCTCAAGGTGAATGGTTCTGTATCTCATTACTAATTCCCCAGAGCCACCAGCCTCTTCCTCCCATCAGGAGCAGGAAGATCTCCTTAGGGTCGGGGCAGAAGTCCAGCCAGGGGCTCTGAACCCATCAACAGAGCTCCTGCCCCAGCTTTAGCCTTGCCATATGGCCTCCTGACATGCTCCGGCCTTTAGTCCAGCCTGACTGAACAGGTTTTGGAAGAGGCCAAGGTCACCCTGGGGCTGACCTACACAGATGGATTCAACTAGAGACTCCACCGGTGTTCCATCTTGGATGTGAATGTTCCTCCCCCACAGAGAACTGAAGCCAGACAAAACCTAGACCTCAGCCAGGTAGGATCTAACTAGATCTAGAAACTGTAGCATTTCCCCCCCACACACCCTCCCCCACACAATATAACTTGGCTCTCCCTTTTCTCTACTCTGTTCCCTTCTGAACTCCAGTTTTCTTGATATCTTGTGTCTTGGTACTCTGACCCATCAGGAGATCATTGCCATACCCCCTGAGATTAGTGTTTAGCTGAGACACACCCATCCAAGAGTCAGGACAAGTACTGAGAGGGAAAAGATATTTAGCGACACTCTATGAGCTTTCTTTTCTCTTGCTTTCTAGCTAGAGATGCTCAAACTGTGCCCATTCAACAGTGCAGCAGGTCAAGGCCCAGAGCCCTCAGGGAAGACCAACTCTTAAATAAAACCTGGTCTTCCTGAGCCACAGATCCCAGGAGAAACAGGCAGGAACTGTTGGAGGGTCTGCGGTAACGGTTAGGACGTCAGATACACGGATTTGGATTTTGAATTTTGGAGTCTGAGCTCTGGAGATGGAAGCAGTACCCTGCATGCAGCAGCCAGCAAGCACTTGGGAGTTGGATTCCATGGTTCACATTACCCAACACAGACACACTAAACTCTTACCCCATGGAGTCCAAGTCCTCTGTGTCAGCCCTTACTACCTCAAGTTGGTATGGAAGACATTTTCTTTCCAAAGAAATGGTCTTATGCACAGGGATGTGAACGTGCCCCATCTTTTCTCACCTTGTGTGTATTTCCATACAAGAGTATTGCACTTCTGCACACCAATCGTCCCTTCCTAGGACCACTTCCTCCTCTACCCCATGAATTCCTCCAAGTTGGGAACCCTCCCTTAAGAGGGCCTGAAAAGTCAACTTTTCTTCTATCTTTCGGATTTACAGTAGAATTCATAGCAGTTAGATCTACAAAGACAAGACATGGGGGTGGGGAAATCTGGCGTAAAATAGTAAAATCACAGTTTGCTACCAATCATGATAGTGTTCAACTGTAAGCCTGACGGAGAAAGGAGAGCCACAAGTTCTAGGCCTGCCTGCAATACTCAGCAAGTTCAAGACTAACCTGGGCATTAGGGAGACTTTGTCTCCAAATAAAAATGATGAATGAGCACTGGGCACAATGGCTTACATCATAATTCCAGATTTGGGAGGCTGAGGCAGAGAAATTGCCGTAAGTTTGAGGCCAGCCTGGGTTACAGAATAAGATCCTGACTCAAAATAAAGTCTAAAAATGTAAAAGTAAGAGGAATGCACGTCAAAACAACTCTGAGATTCTATCTTACACCTGTAAGAATGGACAAGATCAAAAACACTGATGACAACTTATGCTGGAGAGGTTGTGGGGTAAAGTGAACACTCCTCCATTATTTGTGGGAGTGCAAGCTGGCACAGCCCCTTTGGATTTCAGTGTGGCAATTTCTCCAAAAATTAGGAAACAACTTTCCTCAAGACCCAGCAATACCACTTTTGGGTATATATTCAAAGGATGCTCAATCGTACCACAAGGACATGTGCTCAACTATGTTGATAGCAGCATTGTTTGTCATAGCCAGAAACTGGAAACAACCTAAATGCCCCTCAACCAAAGAATGGATAAGGAAAATGTGGTACATTTACACAACGAAGTACTACACAGCAGAAAAAAAACCCCTACATCTTGAAATTTGCAGGCAAATGGATGGATCTAGAAAACATCATATTATGTGAGGTAACCCAGACCCAGAAGGACAATTTTCATATGTACTCACTCATAAGTGGTTTTTAAACACAAAACAAAGAAAACCAGTTTACAAACCACAATCCCAGAGAACCTAGACAACAATGAGGACCCCCAGGAGAGACATACATGGATCTTATTTACATGGGAAGTAGAAAAAGATAAGATCTCCTGAGTAAACTGAGAGCGTGGGGACCGTGGAAGAGGGTTGGAGGGGAAGGGAGAAGCAGGTAGAGGAGCAGAGCTCAATAAAATCAATAAAAAAAAATGTAAAAGTACTAGGAATCATTCACTAGTAGGACACTTGCAAAGCATATGCAAAGTGCCTTTTGTTCCCCAAATTTTACCAAAATGGAGTAATATAAAGGAGTAATATTCTGGTGTGTGTAGGTGGGGATCCTGTGGTATCTAAGAGCTTCAGTTTGCTGAGGCTTAGATGGTGGATCCATCACAGTAGGCTTTGCCCTCTTGACCTAGTGACTTCATCTTCCGGAGCCTCAAAGTCTCCATCTTTAAATTGAGGGCTAACCGTAGTATGTACTCTTAAGAGACTCAGTTTGTTTTGTAAAGTGAAGTGCTTGAATGGCATCTGGCATGATACAAATACCCATGAAGCACTGTGATCACGATTAGGACGCGGGCCCCAGCGCAGTCTTCAGCGGGATACAGACTTTTAGTATGTGCGTCCGCTCCACTGGCAGCCTGGATGCTTCAGGGTCTGGAAACAGCTTCAGTCTGCAGTAACCACCGCAAGGCACCCTCCCTAAAGAGTGAGTGCAGCCAGTCTGGTTACAGGAAGGATATCCCACGGAAAGCAGAAAAGGGAGAACAGGAAAGAAAAGAGGTTCTGTTTAGAGCCACTACTTCAACCGCTGCTGCTTGTGTGGACATGGAGCTTGGAGATACTGGGGCTGTTTGGGTGCCATTTTGACCACTAGAGGTCAGTGGAATGTTTTCTAAACTCAGGTCCTTCAGGAACCGATAAGAACTGACCACAGCATCATCCACAACAGCATCCTCCATTGGAGGATCCAGGTTTGTTTTGCTTTGTTCAGGAACCCAAGTCATCCACCCTTCCCTGGATCCTTCTCTTAGAAGGCTGCATTTGCAAGGCAATGCTCTAGGCCAGTGGTGGGGAGAAAGTAAGACATGTCGCTGGAGACACCCCTTTTCTTCAAGGCGGAATGGCCCAGATGCTCAAGACTGTCATTGATCCCCTTTTTCCTAACAAATACTGTCTAAGATCCTTAAGATCCTACTCACTTGCAGCCTTCCATCCCGAGCATCCTGCGGTCTAAGCATCTGTACCCACCTCTGCTCCTTCTCTTCATCACATACAGATCTGGGAGACTGCCCCATTTTGTAAGGTCAGCATTGAGCACTGTAGCGGAATCCTACACATTTACCGACACTTCACACCATTTCCTAGACACAGCTCCCAATGAAGACTCTTTTGTCTTCATGGATCATCTTCCATCCCACAAGCACCTTTGGAACTCGGGTTATGATTCTTCCTGTTTCCATGGCCATAGCTCCCGGTCCAGATGTGATGCTGATGAAGACATATTTGCTGAATAAACAGAAGTGGGGAGATGAGTGAGTGCGGTCGTTACTCGAACTCATCAGTTTTCATCATGGACAGCTGTGCTCTCCGGCCCACGCTGGTAAACGGAAACTTCTGAGCAGAGTTTTATGCTTCCCGGGGCAAGGCAGTCGAGCCTCTGCTTTGGGGCTACCTGTACCCCAGTAGTCAGGGCTTCTAAGAAGTGCCCAAGGCTGGTCATGCTTTCCTCTTTGCAGGCATACAATGTGATTGCACATGACTCAACAAAACTTGGAGAAACTCAAAGGGACTCATTTTACCTCGGTGCAGTAGAGAACATGGATTACTGCCCTTTGAGCCAAGAATGAGTGTTGCCAGCCCCATGTTCTACCAAATCAAAAGCTGGAACAGCAGTTCTCAACCTGTCTGTCACGAATGCCCCTCTCACAGGAGTCACTTAAGACCATCTGCATATTAGATATTTACATTATGATACAGTGATGTGGGAGTCCCCTCTGTGTGCTGTGATTACCATTAATGAATAAAGAAACTGCCTTGGCCTGTTGACAGGGCAGAACTTAGGTAGGCGGGAAAAACTGGACTGAATGCTGGGAGGAAGAAGGCAGAGTCAGGAGATGCCATGATCTGCCGCCAGAGTCAGACATGCCAAATATGCCCGTAAGCCACTGCCATGTGGAGATATGCAGATTAATAGAAATGGGTTAAATTAATATAAGAGTTAGCCAACAAGAAGCTATAGCTAATGGGCCAAGCAGTGTTTTTATTAATACAGTTTCTGTGTGATTATTTCGGGGGTGAGTTAGCGGGGCGGCCAGGACAAACAAGCAGGCCCTCCTCCAACATAACAGTAGTGTCTTAAGCCACCTTTTGGGGGTGACTTCTGATGCAGTCAAGCCATGGTGGGTTCGTATGTTCCAAGGTAGGAGTGTGAGGATTAGAAATGTTAGGTAGGACAAACAGAGATAAGAAAGAAACACAGACATAGGATAGTACTGGAAGGGCAACTCAGTGGATACTGAATACTGAGTTCTGAGGTTTCCTGTGTTTAATTTTTCATACATTTTTATACCCCTATACAAAAGCAGGGAAAGAAAGCAAGAGACTGCTTTAACATGACACAAAGGACAACTGGAACAGTTACTTGCTTCAATACCTGAGATGTCAAGCCATTATTTCCTGACTAAGGCATTTGATGTTTGCCAAATATCTACATCATAATAAGCCTTTGATCCCAGCCCTCCAGAAGCAGAGAAAGGCAGATCTCTGTGAGTTCAAGACCAGCCTGGTCTAAACAGTGAGTGGTAGACAGTAGACTAACCTGGGCTGCACAGTAAAACCCCAACTAAAAAACCAATTTTAAAAAGAAAGAAAAAGGCCAAGCAGTGGTGGTGCACGCCTTTAATCCCAGCACTTGGGAGACAGAGGCAGACGGATCTCTGTGAGTTCGAGGCCAACCTGGTCTACAAGAGCTAGTTCCAGGACAGGCTCTAAAGCCACAGAGAAACCCTGTCTCTAAAAATCAAAAAAGAAAAAAGAAAGAAAGAAAGAAAGAAAAGAAGGAAGGATGAACTGTAGGCCCAGGTCACTGTAAGAGAGGACAGATGGGAAGCTAAGTAAAGGAACGGAACGCTCCAGAAATATCTGACCTTGACTCAGCCCCTGGGTCCAGGACTACCTCCTGCCTTGATTTCTCCAGCCCCACATTGCACCTACCAAATCAAACAAATCAAGAATCAAAGCTATGGAGTCATTTGTCCAAGACCACACAGCCGTTGAGCAGTCTTTGCCTTCCTCCAAGACTTCCGAGCACCATGGAAGGCTTTGAGATCCTGGCCGAGTGTGCGCGGTGCTGGGCCAAGTTCCTCACACGAGAGCTACCTCTCAGTTGTACTGCTTGAACGGTGAGGCCAACAATGGGATCAGGAAAAGATGAGTGAGAACTCAGCTCTACAGGGGTGGAGAGCTGAGATAGGTGAGCCTGGAAAGGTGCTTCAAGGCCGGGCCCCTTAGCAACTGTTGAGAGCAGCTCCTCTGAGAAGTCCTAGTTTGCTTTCGTTTCCCTCTGAAAGTTCAGCAACTCCATGGACAGAAATATCTGCCACGAGGTTTCCCCCAGCCAGCCTTGTCTGAGGCAGGTATGAATAAGTGGTGTCCTTTTCTATCTTCTCAGTGGCCATGTTCTGGAATTCCTTAGTTCTAGGTCACAGGAACCCTTTGAAGCCAGGGAATCGGATTCCTTTTGGGGAGTTCTTATTCTCATTAATTAAAAAAAAATTAAGAATGAACTCAAACAGCCACTCAAAGACAATTTCATTGGAGTTTGAAAAGAAACACTGCCAGGGATGGCAAGTCTGTAAATCCCGACTGCTTTCTGGAGCAGGGGAACGGAGGAGAGAGGGAGAAAGCTGTCACAGAGGTCACAGAGGTCACACACATGGCAGGGAGGGAGACCTGAGGAAAAGGGTAAGCCTGAAATGCAGGGGAAACCAAAGTGCGAGGAAAACACGCTTAGAACAGAGACAGGAGGAGGAGAAGGAGAAGTTACGCTCCTCTGAGCGACTCAGAAAAGCAGGCAGACTTACAGAGCTACATGACAGCCTAAGCTGTGGTCCTGGGGGATTTGGGGAAGGAAAACTAAAGTGTGTCATTAACGGACTAATTATTCTGCTTAACTCTTAAGCATGGCTTAAGGTGAACCTGCCTTCCTAGAGGTGGTCCCTTAGTCAAGCAATTTAGCCTAACTGTCATGTTCAGTCTCCAGCCAAGCCAGAGACTCTATTCTCTTGTCCAGAAGGAGTTTTTTCTACTCTAACACTTTGCTATTGTGTGTGTGAGAGAGAGAGAAAGAGAGAGAGATAGAGAGAGAGGAGAGAGAGAGAAAAAGAGAAAGAGCAAGCGTATCAGTCTGCAGTATTTACTTTGGAGCAAGGTCTTGTTCACCCTGAGTGCGGCTGGACCAACAGAATTCGGGGATTCCCATCCATCTCTCCCTGCCATCTCACCACAGGAACAGTGGGATTCCCAACACACGGGTGGCATTGCCCAGCTTTCCATGGGATTTGGAGTTCCAGAATCAAGCCCTTACACCTGCAGAGCAAGCGCTTTACCCACTGAGCCATCTCCCAAGGCCATCCCTTACGTTTTTCAGAATTTACGGTATTACCTTCATTAATCTTCACAAGGAGCCCTATGAGGGTGGCATTGGTACCCTACCTCGCTGAAGTTCCCTAATTTGTTCCAGGTCATTCATTCTGTTATTGCCAATAAAACCTGAACCCAGGGTATGACTGGAGAGAGCCTGTGCACATGGTATTAACACAGCACCATCTTTCCACAGATGTCTGTGTGTGTGTGTGTGTGTGTGTGTATGGTATCTCCATGAACACATGAGCAAGAGGAATGTGAAGAGAGAGGTAGGCAGGTAATTTCTTTGTGTGTGGACTTAGAGAAACGTTCCATACTTAAGAAGCATCCTGTTACATATAACAATCATTTTTATTCAAAGTTATGTATAGAGTCAGCAGCTTGTCTCAGTGGGCAAAAGTGGCACCTGCTACAAAGCCTGCTGACCTGAGTTTGATCCCTGAGACCAACATGACGAAAGGAAAGAATCCACTCCTCTCCTCTTTTGACCTTAGTATGAGGCATGTTCCAAGGCTGAGGATGTAGCTTGATGATCAAGCAATGACCTAGCATGTACGAGGCTCTGAGTTACATCCTCAACATCCCCAAATAAAATCAAATACTCGAGTTTTTAAAAATCTATTTATTTTACAACCCATCTGCAGTCCCCCTCCATCCTCCCCTCTCAGTTCTTCTCCTCCATCCCCGCCCCCCGCCATCCCCTCCTCTTCCATCTCCATCCAGGAAAGGGCAGGTTTCCTACAGATACTCATGTTCATCTTTTCTTGCCAAAAATGAGGACTGGAGAAGGAAGAGAACACAAATACCATGGATGGATCACTGGTCATGCTGTTTCATTCACCCATGCCTGCATGTGTTTCCTGTGCACACAGCCCTGGCTAATGGCTCTCCGAGTCCTGCTCTGGGATCTGTCTCCCAGTGATGCGGACTGACAATGTGGAGGGTAGCTTCATCCAGGCCTCCCAGTACCTGGCTAATCTCCACTGCGGATGTAGCCTTTGCCCTGGCATTCAGCAGCGGACAAGGAAAGAATGCGTTTCCCCTTTCTTCCCAGGCTCTACCTGGGCGTGGTGGCCTCCCCTGTCACTAGAAGGCTTCTGTAAATAAAGCCTGCTTAATCTCCTTAGCCTGAAGGCTGTGTCAGCCAGGTCTGGGCGACAGGAAGGCAGCTCGTGCCTGAGATTCTCCAAATTGTTGGAGGCAGTGGGTGAGCCCCATCACACCCCTTCAGCAGAAGGCCTGCATTGGCTTGTCCACACATCTGGGCATGCTCTGTGAGACTGCCTCAACACAGAGGGGCTTGAGCAAATACCTGGAATGCTAGGCAACTGGGCAGCTCACGGGCTGTAGCATCCCATTTCCTTCCCAAATGAAGTCCCACAGTATGGCTTATAGCTGAAGCTATATATTGGGGAGTGGAGTGTCTAAGCTTGCACAACTAACAGGTACCACTAAGAAAAACAACACAAAATAGCAGCCACACCTAGGCTCTTAAAAGGGGTCCGAGAAAACTGAAACTTTATATTCATTAGCACCATGAAAAAAAGAAGCAAAATATCACTTTGTTTCCACTTACTTTTGCAACTTCTGTCACCCAATTCCTTCAAGCTCCCCGCCCCCTTTTTAGATGCTTCTGTCACTCAGATGGCATCTTAGTTGTTTTTATTGCTCTGATAAAACACCATGACTAAAAGCAACATGGAGAGGAAAGGGTTCGTTTCAACTTAGTTTATAATCATCTTGAAGGGAAGTCAAGGCAAGGACTCAAGCAGGAGCTGATGCAGAAGCCGTGGAGGGATGCTGCTTACTGGCTTGCTCCCTATGGCTTGGCGGGTCTGTTTTCTTATAGAACCCAACACCACCTGCCCAGGGATGGTCCAGCCCCCAGTGAGCCGTGACCCTATATCAATTATCAATCAAGAAAACACCCGACACACTTGCCTACAGGCCAATCTGATGGAGGTATTTTCTCAATTGATGGCCTTCTTCCCAGACAACTCCAGCTTGTACCAAGTGGACAAAGAAACCCAACAAGACAGAGGACATCTTCCAAGTCTTGTCTGATACACTCAGCTTCTGTGAGGTGCCTTTGCTTGGGAGATGGATGCCAGCTCCTCTGAGAGAGGGGAACGAGAACCATCAGGGCTGCTGTTGTACTGATGGTCTGTGTATCAGCACTGACTGTGCTATGGACCGCAAGGTGCATCAATATAAAATACTGTTTTTCTCATATTCTTCACTATAGCTTCCCAACATTAAATGACTTGCCATGGGTCTTACTTAAGTGGGGGGGGGCATTTGAAATGACAGCCTTCAGACACCTGCAGCTGCTTTGTCTGTGCCAAACTGCCTTTCTTTCTGTGTCCCTGTCCCATCAACCCAGAGCTGTACCACACACAGTGTCACGGTGCCCATTGCCATCTCCAAGAGAATGTCTGTCATAGTGAGTTCAAGGCTGTTTCCCTTCACCAAAGTAGGACCAAACACTCACGAGTGGACCCCAGAAAATGTCAGGATGTAATGTCACCGTGATCCCAATCCTCCTAAATCTTTATAATTTAATGTGAGTGCCTTGGCCTTTTTATAAGTAACCTCATTCCTACTTTTCACAGGCGCCAACTAGCCTGTGTGTATCAGACAGCTATCCCATAACAGCGCTGTGAGGGAAAGACATCAGCCTGAAGTTCATCTACAAGCCTCTATTCTCAGACCTTGGGCATGCTAGACAAACCCTCTGCCTCTGGCCCCAGCGCTTCTCTTTATTCTGTAGTTTGGCTAGGCAAGGCTTCATGCAGACTGGTTTCTACTCTGCCTCTGACTTCTTATTTTCCTTGGACTGGTGACTTTCCAGGATAAATTCATGTCAGGGTCAATGGCAGGTCCACAGAGAGGCAGGACCCAGCCGATAAGCACATTGGCGTCTTTGCTCTAGGTGTGTGCTCTAATGCACTGTTGGTCAAAGAAATCCATGAGGCCCAGCTCAAAACCCAGCACTGAAATGTACGCCCTGACCCCAGAGGACTAAAGCAAGAACCTGCAATCTATCTACCACCATGGAAGAGAGAAAGAAAGATGCCCTGACTACTCTTAGGATTTTTGAAACTGGCCTTCAGTTAAGTCCAAAGATCTCCTGCTATGATATTCTTTGCAAATTCTTCCAAATTGCTCTCATTTCAAATGCAAATCAATATATGCTGTATTTTTGTTTCTTGAGATGGGGGTCTCATAACAGCTCAGGCTAGCCTCCAACTTACACTGTAGTTAAGGATGGCTTTGAACTTCTGACCTTCCTGTCTCTAACCTCCAAATGCTAGGGTTACAAATACATACCTCCAAGCTTGGGTATATGTGACGTTTAGGATAGAATCCAGGGTCTGTGTGTTCTGGGCACTGCTACAGAATATTTTCAAAGATTAGGAGGGAGACAGCAAGCACCAAAAAGGTGAAGCAAGCCAATTCCAAAGAGAAAAAGTGTGATAGAATAGACAGTGGCGGATTGGAGGGGAATCTCTTATGGCCCAGGCCGGCCTCAAACTCATTCTGTGGTGGAGGCTGGCCTTGGCTAGGATTACTGCATGTGAACCATGCTCAGCTGAAAATCACTTAGTATGTCGCTGTGACGGTGAATCTCTGAGATGTAAACTGGAGGTCATTTCTACATCTTTTGGTTTCATCTTGAACAACTTTGACTATAGAAGAAGATTCCTATCCATCAATATCCATCTTCCAGCCTCTGCTTCTACCTACAAAAGATCATTCTGGAAAATTCCAAAGCACTAGCTATCAAGGAATGACTGAGTTGGTTTGCATTCTTTCAGGCCAGTGTGCTCTCATTAGGATCTTGATTCCCTACCTGCATGGGAACTAGTTCTCTGACTGTCAACCAGGACTAACTTTAGCCTGGAGAAATGTCACAAGCATAGAAGACAGCAGCTAGAATGTACTGACAGGGAGATAAAGAAACAAAAGGCTAAAAAGGCGCATTGGAATTTTAGAGGAAGAATACTATTCTTAAGTTGTCAGGGAACAGATTATTTTTTTATTTTAAGACTCTTTATACATCAATTATTCTTTTAAAAATATTTTTGATGCATACATTGCAGCAAGTATGCATTTTTAAACTCTAGAAAGATTATTAAAATGACTCAGAGATTACCTGTGTATAATGTAATCATACACAGTTTCTATTGTATTTTTATGTTCTTCTTCTTGTCTACTGAGCATGTGTTACTTCTGTAACAAAGAGAAGTGACATGAAGAAGAGGTGAGCACTTGAAGCCTTACTTCTGGAAATGGCCATCCAACAGCAGCAATAAAAAGCGTGCTCCCAGTGTGCCTCACCTATGATGCCCTAGCACATGGAATTTGTTTGTGAACCCATCAAAGCCCTATACAAGTACCAAGCCCACATTTGTGTGTTTGCAATCAGTGATGGTGAGCCTGTGTGTGTCAAGTTGGTTGGGCCCTGTGTGCTGAACACCAATCAACCTATTTAAAGTTGATGACAAGATACCAGAAGAATGGGCAGATGCCTGAAAAACTGATCTAGAGGGGAAATCCTGTAAAATGGTTGGTACTTCAAATTTCAAATGCATTAAATGACCAAGTAAAGAATTTGGATCTTTAAAAAAAAAAAGTAGTTCTCTCCAACGTCAAGACATGAACTCCAATAAGGAAAATATATATAGACCCCTTTTACGAGAGAGAGACTTGAATGTTGCCAACTCAACAGAGGAAGTCTGCACCTCCTGGGTTTTGTGGACCCTCCCTCCAATCTCTCTAATTTCTTTCATTATCCTTAGCTCCCCTCAGTTTGCATGAAGCTTCAGTGTCAGAACCATAGGAGACAAGATGGTAGATTAGACACAGGAGGTTTCTCAGACTAGACTTGTTGTGTGACGCCATTCCTGGGGAGACATGAAGAAATATCTATTGGCTTCAGATAGAGAACCAACAACAGATCAAAGGAAGGATACCACAATGGTCAAACTTGGTGAACTAATGAATTTTATTGGTGTTAACTTATAGTAGTATGAGCAAGGAATTACTTATTGGAGAAGAAATGACTCAAGATAGCTGCATTACTAAAGCCCACCCAAGCTGTCTACATGACTTCCATGAAGCTTAGCTTGTCTGAGCTTTTCTCAGGCAGTTCAGCTGGTCAGAGCATCTCTCTTCAGCAGTCATCATTTGTATAATCTTCAGGAAGGAGGAGCCCACTGCATTTGGTCAGTTTCAGAACTTCCTGAGACTTTGGGGTCATTTACTTTCTGAGTCTCAAAGGGCTTCCCTCTAGGGTGGAATGTTTTGCCACTCATTAGGAATTTCAATTTTTAACCAGCTTCTTGGAGGAAATCGCTACTCAGCAAGCTTGGGAGGCACTTATCTGCCATGTGCTGCGTTGGATCCTCCCAAAGTCATGTGTTGAAGCTGTAGACACCAAGGTGATAATGTCTGGAGATGGGTCTTTAGAAGGTAACTAGGATTGAATGAAGTCATGTGAGTGGAACCCTCATATCAGAATTTATTTTCTTGTAATAACAGTCATCGTAGAAAGAAGAATATGGCAGTGTAGCCTTGTAATCCCAGTACTCGGGAGGCTGAAGCAGGAGGATACCATACTGAAGAGCAGCCTGATGTAGTCTAAATGACTTTGTCTTGCAAGAATGCACCTGGAGACTTTGTCTTACAAGAATGGGCTGGAGAGATGGCTCAGTGGTTAAGAGCATTGCCTGATCTTCCAAAGGTCCTGAGTTTTTATTATGTGCCCTACTTTTTTCAAATGTTAGAAATTTTCTGTGTTTTGATTTGTGCATTTGTTTTTGTTTTGTTGCTGTTGTTTTTTGAGACAGGGTTTCTTTGTGTAGCCCTGGCTATCCTGGAGCTCACTCTGTAGATAGACCAGGCTGGCCTCAAACTCACAGAGATACACCTACCTCTGCCTCTGCATCTAAAGATGGCTCAGTAGTTAAAAGCACTTACTGCTCTTGCAAATGACCCAGGTTTGGCTTCCAACACCCACATGGTGACTCATAGCCAACTGTTACTCCAGTTCTAGGAGCAACCATGCTCTCATCTGACTTCTGTTGGTGTTGCATGCATGCATGCAAACATACACACACTCCAGCACATACACATACACTTAAAATAAAATAATTTTTTTAAAGAAAGAAATTCAACGAAGGGGCAAAGCTTAAACTCAAAGAATAGCTGATAATAGAAGACTGCCAGGCAGTTCTGAGGAGAAGCCTTCAGGACCCTTCTGCTCTCCCAGCAAGAACAACGATAAATTATTGTATATTTAGGATACTCTAGAAAAGGAAAGGGAAAGAGTAATGCCAACGATCTCAGCAAAGAAGCTAAAAGTGAGTTTACCAAAGACACAAAGAAAGCCATGCAATGTCACGATGGAAAATCCAACCGTAGACAGCCTAATGTATAAGTTAATGAACTTCTCAGGAAGGCTGGTGGTGGGAAACCAATGTTATCGGAACTGGCTACAGAGCTGGCGGTCCAGCATTCTTGCTGCCGACTTGCACCAGGTGTATAATGGAATGCTTAAAATGTGGGCATGCTCTTCTGAGCAGTATCCCATCCAAAGGAAGGTTTCTTTTTCCTTACTCTGTCCTACCAAGACCATACTCCAAGCAGGAAGTCTCCAATGCACTCCCCAGATGAAATCCTCTCTGCACTAGGCTGTGAGGCCTTCAGTCTCACTTGTAGATGTGGAGGGGGGAAGTTGGGGTTTTGTTTCTAGTAACCAACTCTCAAGCTTGGAGAAAGCTTCTGTGGTCAAGGTTGGTCATAGGACAATTGGAATTGATTCTGATCATGAAGATCCAGGCACCCCGGGGTCTCTAACTCAGAGTCTGTTGAGAACCCTGGTATGATGTGATATACCTGTCTCTAAGCTGCACACTTTCTGGACTCCCATACTTCACAAGTCAGCCCAGTGCAGATGGAGGAAGAAGCCTTCGGTATGAGTTGGAGCGTTTCCTCCTTTGATCTGTGTGCCATGCTATCAGCAGCAGAAATCGGAGAGCAGTACTGTGCTTTGCTGCGCAGCCAAACGGAGAACCGCTAAATCCCCTGGAAGATCCCCTCACTTACCATGCCAGGGGGCAGCTTGGCCGGGAGCCCAGCAGAGGAGGCTGTTGGCCTCTTCTGTCCTTTGAGATAGCTATCTCCAAATTGCCATCCGAAACCTGCCCTGCAGAGAGCAAGAGCCACGGAGCTCGTGGGGAGACTTGAATAAGCCAAGGCGCCCTTGTGCTCCACCGGGAACAGCTATTACAAAATGTAAGTGTGTTATGTAGGAGTGAAGGAATAGCCAAGGGTTCGAGTTTGGTTCCTGCCTGAGCATGAAACAGGATGAGACTTCTGAAAATGCCCATTCCCCCTCCCCAGTTAAAGAAATTTGATTCCTTTCCACTAGCAAAATCCTACTAAATGTGTCATGTGCCAAGCTGCCTCTAATACTGTCCAGCTCTTAGGGAGCTCTCAAGGAGATGGGAAATCAATTAACCAGAGCAAGTCTGGCAAACTCTGGGGCCACCGGCCAAATGAAACCCACTATCTATTTTTGTATGCCTCACACGCGAAGAAGAAATTTTACCTTTTTCCTTGTTTTCTTTCAAAGCAGAGCAGGAGCTGCGTGTTAGAGCACGGACAATCGCATGGCATTCTAATTTGAGTGTCATGAATGAAGTTTGCGCGAAAGGCAACCATGCCCGAGTGTCCATGGCTGCTATCATCCATGGCTGCTTCTGCCTGATGGTGGCTAAACTAAACAGTTGGAACTGGGGCTGTGTGATAGAAAAGCCTTGAAAACTTTGCTTTCTGGCCACACCCAGAAAGCATTTGCTAACCTCTGGGCTAGAATGGTGACTCCAACAGCTTTGGCACAAAAGGTCAGAAGAAAAAGGTCACTTTCAAGATCTGTATGCTATTCAAGTATTATGGTTTGAGCGTGGTTTGTCTCCATCAAAGCACACTCTGAATTTGGTTGCCAGTGGAAGGAGTTTAATTAAGAGGGATTAATGTCATTCTCAGGAGACTAGATTAGCTCTTAGAGCTGTGGGGTGTTATAAAGCGCCCACCCCTTGCCTGCTCCCCTCTTCCTTCTGCCATGAGGCTTTCACCAGGAGCCAAAAGATGTTGCCATTGTATTCTTAAAGTTCCAGAGATGTGAGCCAAAATAAATGCTTTTCTTTATAGACGATACTGTCTCAAGTACGCTGGGATAGTGACAGAAAACAAAGTGTATACTATTATTTCTAACAAATCATTTAATTATCTGGTTTAACCATGGTTATGTGGTGCTTCTAACATTTCTAGGGAAAAAAAAATCTCAACTTGTCTCCACCAGGAAGGTTCTGATGTGAGATCAGATTGGGGCTGTGTATCATGGCTATTAATCTGATTTCAAACCTGAGCCCTACCACTAATGACAATGTGACTTTGAACAAGTTATTTAATTTCAATCTTCCTCAGTTTAGCGATCTGTAATTTTGTAATTATAAATTTGGGTAAAATAAAAATGATATAAAGCATCTCAGATAGTGCTGGCCACACAGGAAGAGCTGGCCATTAGTTTGTCTATTTTTCGGTGTTGAGGATTGAACCAGAGCTTTGAAGATAGTAGGCAAGTATCCACCCTTGAGCCACACCTTACCCCTAGCCACACTTCCAAGAAATGTCACAACGTCTTGCTCTCTTTAAAGCTCCCTACATTCACACACTGTCGCTGTGTGGGTAGCCATGCTTGCTGGCATGGTGGTTGTTTTCTAACGAAGATGACCGTGTTTGAGTGTAATTGACCCCCATAATCTCAGAAGGAGGGGCATCTTAGGAGGTGTGGCTTTGTTGGAGTGGGTATGGTCTTTCTGGAGGAAGTGTGTCAGTGTGAGGGCAGGCTTTGAGGGTATCTTATACTCAGGATACCCGCCCAGTGTGTCAGTCAGCTTCCTGACCAAGATGTAGGATGCTCAGCTACTGTTTGCCTGCATACTGCCATGCTCCTTGGCAGGATGATAATGGACTGAACTTCTGAAACTGTAAGCAAGCCCCCACAATGAAATGTTTCCTTTATAAGCATTGCCATGGTCAGTGGGGCAGTAGTGGTGCACGCCTTTAATCCCAGCACTTGGGAGGCAAAGACAGGCAGAGCTCTGTGGGTTCGAGGTCAGCCTGGTCTACAGAACAAGTTCCAGGTCAGGTGCCAAAGCTACACAGAGAAATCCTGTCTCAAGAAGAAAGAAAGAAAGAAAGAAAGAAAGAAAGAAAGAAAGAAAGAAAGAAAGAAAGAAAGAAAGAGAAAAGAAATAAAAGTAAAGAAAGAATTGCCATGATCATGGTGTCTTTACAGCAACAGAAACCTAACTAAGACAATAGCTGACTTGTTTTTTTTTTAAGCAATGTGTTAAAAGGGAACTGTAACATGAAGACAAGATTCACCCCATTTAAACAGCACAACATAAGTTCATTTTCTGTACCATACAGGAGTCAGCCAAGAGCGTATCCAGGAAGTCAAGCAGGCACCATCTACTCTTAAAAAGAAGTCTCTTTGGAGTCCACACATGTAATGCACACCTTTAATCCCAGCACTTGGGAGCAGAGGCAGGTGGATCTCTGTGAATTCAAGGCCAGCCTGGTCTACAGAGAGAGTTCCAGGACAGCCAGAGCTACATAGTGAAACTCTGTCTCGGGAGCTGGGGGAGTCGGGGAGGGCAAACAAGTCCCTTCACGATAACAAGCACAGAGGTTTCAAAAAGTCCAAGGCAGAAAGTAAAAAAACAACCACACATTAATGCTGACAAACAACTGAGCTAGAGAGGAAAGCTCCAGAGGCTGTTTAGAAATGAACACACACACACAAACACATGCACACATACCCTAGAGATAAAGACGCTGCTCACTGCTATCTGATAACTTTGAAGTTACGCACCAAGATAATGTTTTCCCATGCTTGCTACTTTGAGCTTTGATCTAATTTTGCACAAGTAGAAACGAGAGAGCAATTTGGGTGGGTGCTGTGAAACTAATAAAGAATTACATCTCTGTAGAAAACTCACTGGAGAGAAGACCTCTCAACCAGCGTGGCCATTTTTAAAAAGTTTTCCTCTCCTCTGTGACTCACTTGAATCTCTAGACCCAACAGGTAGGCATCAGTGTCATTGATGATGACAACAACTCTAAACCCACAAAAGCCACCTGGAAGAATTCAGCCTCTTCTACAAGGCATACCCAGGGACTCACAACCCTGTGAGCAACAATCAGCATCACGGAATGGTGAAGAGTGCCGATTCCTGGCTAAAGAGTCCTGGGAGACTGGTGCTTCGCTGTCAATGGTGTGACCTTCAATAAGCTGTTTACCCTCTGACCTCATTTTCTCATGGGGTGGGGAGGAGCCGAAGCAAAGTGCTTGAACTTTAGGCTTCCCCTAAATGGCCGGGTACTGCGACCTTTCAGGTGCAAGCTAGCGGCATGACTTTGTCATCTCTGTGGCTAAACATGCTAAACTTGTGGGTCTTTTAGCAGAGGCACGTTGGGGGAACCAGTAAGATGACTAAGGCAATTCACAAATCTTCTGAAACTGTGTTTGGTGGTTTTGTTTCTCTCCTATAAAAGCAACTCAAAAGAAACGAAGAATTGGATTTAGTTTCGCCCTTTTACCCTTTCCTTAGCCTCTGTCACAGCCCAGAGTAATGTGTCCCACCACGGCTCTGCTCTCAGGGAGCTCACGGCACAGTTGTCCCTTCCACAGCGGCTTGCTGCACTTATGGTACAATGGCCAGGCAGGAGGCCAGGGGAACCTGGGCAATCTCTGAGGCATTTCTCTTTAGTTGTACAATCTCAGGATTTATGTTTGTTCTTTGTTTGTTTGTGCTGGAGATGGAAGGCAGAGCTTTGCGCATGCTAACAAGTGCTATACCACTGAGCTATCCCTGACTCTGTCATCATCATCATCAAATTAGTTTTTTGGGGCACGGTTTCAGTCAATCTGAACTTCCCTTGGGCTCACTAAATAGCTGAGAATGACTTGGAACTCCTGATTCTTCCTATTTCAACCCCCCAAGCAATGGAATTGCAGGTGTGCACCACCAAGCACAGAGACAGTAGTTTTGTTTTTGTTTTTAACTGTGGTCCAACATGCTTCTTTTCCCATCCTTTCCCACATGTCCATCCGTCTTTGTAACTTCAATCAAGGGGCTCTGTTTCGTCTCTTTCCCTTACACATTAAGATGTGACACTTGCCCTGCAGGAGAGGGTAGATGGCTGTATCCACCTGTGGCAATGATATTTCTTTACAAAGGTAATTATGAAGAAGTGCCTAAACCCGGAGTGGATCCTGCAACCCTGCTGGAGATGCACCCATCAGACTTAAGGAACCTATAGCATCCCTATTTTGAGACACAAAGAAGGGAAACCCTGACAATTTTTAAAAAGATAATCTTAAGCTGCCGACCACTACTTCCAGACCAGCTGCCGACCACTACTTCCAGACCATTTACCTGCAAATTTCATGATTTTACTTTTATGCCTATCTGAATAGTGTTCCATTTTGTATATGTTCCACATTTCCATTATTCATCCGTTGTTGAAAGATACCTAGGCTAGTTCCACTTCCTGGCCACTGTGACTATGGTGGCATTGAACATTGCTGAAAAAGGATCTGTGAAGTAGGATGTCAAGTCCTCTGGGAATATGCCCAGGAGGCATGTAGCTGAGTCATACAGTAAATTTATTTTTAGTGATTTGAGGAGTCTACTGATTTCCAGAGTGGCTGCACCAATTTATATTCATATCAACACTGAATGAAGGTTCTTCTTTCTCCACATCTCCAACATTTGTGGTCAGCTATTTTGTTGCTCTTAGCCATTTTTTCTGGTGTGAGATGGAATCTCAAAGTTATTTTAATTTGCATTTTCCTGATTGCCAAAGATGGTAAACACTTTTTGAGGTATTTCTTAACCATTTTTCTATTGAGAACTCTATGTAGAGCCCTAGTTCATTTTTTAAAATTGGGTCATTTATTTCCTTGACTCTTGTTTTGTTTTCCTATTTTAGTTTTTTGTATATTCTAGGTGGTAATCCTCTGTCAGATGTACAGCTGGCAAAGACGCTCCCCCACTCTGCTTGATTCTTTTCGCTCAGATTATTTCTTTGGCTGTGCAGAAGCCTTTCAGTTTTATGAGGTCACACTTGTCTGTCCTTGGCCTTTGTTCCCGGATAAGTGGAGTCCTATGCAGAAAGCTCTTCCCTTCATGTATGTCTTGCAGGGATTATCTACAGGGATTTTTTTTCTAACAGTTTCAGTGTTGTCTTAGGGTTTCTATGGCTGAGAGAAGACACCATGACCATGGCAACTCTTATAGAGAAAACATCTAATTAAGGGGGCTCACTTACAGTTCAGAGGTTCAGTCCATCATGGCGGGGAGCGTGGTGGCACAGTTAAGCACTGTGCTGGAGAAACAGTTGAGTGCTCTATACCTTGCAGGCAACTGGAAGTCGACTGACGATAACACCAAGGAAAGCTTGAGGAAAAGAAACCTCACAGCCTGCCCCCACCGTGACACACTTCCTCCAGGAGGTGTGGTCCAGATTAAAGGTGTGCCCTCCAGTGTCGAGGTCTGGATTAAGGGCGTGTTTCATTCAGCCTCCTCCAAAAAGACCACAATGCCTCCAACAAAGCCACACCTCCGAATAGTGCCACTCCCTATGTATGAGTTTATGGGGGCCAAATACAGTCAAACTGCCACACAGGTTTCCGATTAAAACCTTTGTTCCAGTTAGATCTAGTTTTTGTGCGGGGTGATAAATACAAGTCTAATTTCTTTCTCCATGAAAACAACCATTTTCCCCAGCACTATTTGTTGAAGAGGCTGTCTTTTCTCCAGTGTGTGTTTTTGGCCCTCATTGTCAACAGAAGATGGCTGTAGTTAGTACGTGTGTTCACATTGGGTCTTCTGTTTTAGTTCATTGGTCTACACGTTGTTTTCATGTCAATACTGTATTTCTTTCATTGCTACAGTTATATATCTTGAAGTCTGGAATAGCAATCTCTCCAGTATTCTTCCCTTTGCTCAGAATAGCATTGGCTCTGGTTTCTCATGGGTTTTTAGGATGATTCTCTTCTATTTTGGTGAAGAATGTTGTGGGTATTTTGGTTGGGATTAACCTGAATCTGGGAATTGCATTTGGTAGGATGTTCATCTCCACAATATTAATTCTACTAATGCACAAACACGGGGTGTCCTTTCATTTTCCAGTGTTTATCTCAGTCTCTTTCTTTGGAGATTTGGAGTTTCACCATGGAGGTCTTCCACCTCTTTGGTTAGGCTATTCCAAGTATCTATTAACACCTTGCTGGAGAACCATAATTCCTTACTGTATTCTAATACTTACCCTTATATCACCGATGAGTGTAGCTACCTACCCTCCCCAAAGAAGCTTCTCTGTATAGTAAATGGAAACCACCATAGAACATCACAACTGGATACAATGCGGACATCACTGGACAATCTGGAGCCTAGCCACAATAGATGCAGCTACATCACAGCTCCAGTATCTATGGCTTAGGGAACATCCTGAAAGAGGGGACAGAAAGATTGTAAGAGCCAGAGTACCATGTCATCTGCTGTGAAACCATCTTTCCTAGCAATGGCTGAACAAACAAGACCAGAACCACAGCAGTGTCACTGGGCATGTTAATGTGTGTGTGGGGGGGGAATTTCCTCAGGGTCCCACCCCTAGACAAAACTACAAGTAACTAATTAATGATTTCTGAAAGAATGAAAATTAGTTTTTTTATTGCTTTCCAATGCAGAGTAGTCATCCCTGATACCATGTACACACAAAACAACAAAAACTGACTCTGTAGGTTGTATTTATATATTTGTGCATACACACACTAGATATGTGTATTATCAATAACCAAAGGGGGAAAACCTATCAATTGGAGAGTCAGGGGATATGGGAGGTGTTAAAGGGAAGGTACATAGGATGGGCTGGAGGGAGAAAAGGAAGTAGGAAATGATATAATTCTATTTCAGTTAAAAATATATTTAAGAAAGAAAAGCTGTTCCCATGGCACTATTCAAGATGGTGCCAAGAAAGACAAGAAACTGAAAAAGTCAGCCTAGATCTTACTCTTCAGTAGAAGATGGGAATTTTGATTCTTGGAGTTTCAAAGTTTCTATTGGAGAAGGTTAAAGGCAATAAAAAAGATGGAAATCTTGGCAATGTTGTTCACATTGAACCCATGAAGAGTAAAATCACAGTTGTTTCTGAGAAATGGTTCTTTGAAAGGCATTTGAAATATCTTACCAATAAATACCTTAAGAAGAATAATTCCCATGGTTGGTTTTGTGTGGCCAAATTTGACAAGGAGATTTACAAACTTCCTTATTTCCAGATTAGTCAAGGGGAAGATGGGTCAGAGTCTGAGAACTAGTTGGCCTTTGCTTTTAATAAAATGGAAGTATGCTAAAGAAGGAAGCCTAAAATTGGACTTTGTCTGGAAATAAAAAATCAAATGTAAAATGATTCAAATTACACTAAGTATGTTCTTTGACTTGAATAGAATTAAATTAGAAATTTGGAAGTAGACACACTCATGGATAGTCCTTTGGTTATTAACAAGTATTTCAAGGCAATTTAATAGAAAAGGCACATTTTCAATGAACGGTCCTGGAAACTTGGTTACACATATGTTTAAAATAACCCCAACCTTACCTCATACCATATATAAAAATTAACTTAAAGTGTAAAAGCCAAAACCTGGAAAACGTGGGTGGAAATAGCAGCCATCCGTATTTAGCAAAGATTCCCCCAATCTGATCCCCACCCAAAGCATGAGCTTTCATCATGAACACAGTCAAGGGCAAATGCTGTCACTTGTCAGTCTCCTTGTGGCAGAAGTCACAGGAGCCAGCATTCAGTGATGCCAGTGGTCCCCAGTGCCACCCGTCCTTTGCTTGGAATCTATGGAAAGCCCTCCGTGCCTTTGCTCACTGCCCTGTGAATAACATCATATACTGGTTTACTATAAAGTGAGATTTAAGGAGGGCTGGAGAAGTAGCTCAATGGCTGGGAATGTTTGCAGGAGACCTACGTTCAGTTTCCAACACTTAATGACAGCCAGTAATCGTCTGTAATTGTCACTCCAGGGAATCAGATGCCCTCTGTCCTCCTTAGGTACACAGTGCACAGAAACGCATACAAGCACACAAACATATACAGAAATAGAAATAAATAAAACTTAAAGACTCGAAATAAGCAAAAACTTTATAGAATACCCATGAAGCCATCACCTGGATTAACATTTTATTTCTTTATCTAGCTGGGTTTGATGGCATATGTGTATCTGGCCATGAAGACCTGACAGAGGCAGGTGGATCTCTGACTTCCGGGCTAGCCTGGTCTGCACAGCAAGTTCCAGACCATCCAATGCTACACAGAGAGACCCTGTTTCAAAATGAAATCTTTTGTATGTGTGTGTGCATCTGTGTAAGGGTGCATGTTGGAGTGTGGGGGGCAGGGAGTGTGTGTGCGCTCCAGCTGAGACTAGAAGTTGGAGTTGATAGCTCCTTCAATTGCTCTCCACCGTTTTTTAGATAGGGGACCTCACTAACCCTAGAGTTCACTGATGGACTAGAATAGTTAGCTAGCAAGCCTCCTGGGTCCTGCCGTCCCTTCCTCCTAAAGCTGGAGGCACACACCATGCTCCGGTTTTCCCATGAGTGCTGTGGGAGGTTAATTTTAAAAGTTTTTAGGGGAGTTACTTTTTCCTTTCACACAAGGGCTTTGCAAGGGCAAAGAGCCCAACTTTCTATCTTATTATTAGCTCAAATACAAACGAGAAATGTAGCTGTTTGAGCAGAGAGGAGAGAGTGGAGGAATCAAGCCCTCAGCTACCCTCAGGACTAAGCGTCTCTCTGCTCTTGCATGACCCACTCAAGGTGAAGCACCAAGACAGGACCCAGAAAGGCAGAGTGCCCTTCCCTCTCACACCCTTGTGGTAGGGAGGACAGTGGGTGGCTGAGGTAAAACTCCAGGTGATGCTGTCAGCTGCACGCTATGGCGACATCACTCATCCATTTCCTCTCTGACTTAGTTTTGGTTTGGACTCCTTTGATAAATGTGCACTCCCACCAACCTCCCTGCCTCTTTGAGCATCTCCCACAGCAGGTCCCCTCCACTCAGCTGCTGCAGAGCAGCACTGCCTTAGCCAGGCTGTGGTTGGGGTCACCCCCACACACTGCCCTGCTGGCGCTCGTTTTCCTGTGTTCCTGGAGCGCTGTGGCCTGGCCCTTCCTAGAAACTGGGTTGCATCTCCCCAGCATTGCGTGTTCTGCTAGTGGCCCTTGTCACTCATGTTCCAATGCTGTCTTTCACTTCTCTAGCAAGAACTCCAAGTACAGAGACTTTCCAGTCAGACTGGTCTGGCCCTGGCCTTGTCCCTCTGTGGGGATGCTGATGTGAATGATGTGGACAGATCTAAACAGCTGGGTATACTGAAGGGCAAGCGAATTGCCTCTGTGGTTAGAGTCTCTGTTTTCTAGCAATCTGAGGACAGCGGGACGGCCCCTCTCTCTAGAAGTCAAAACAAAACCTAGACACCCTGTGCAAATCGCCTGTCTGTCCTCTACTTCCCAAGGCCCATTGCTCTGTTTGTAACCAAAGATACCATTTCCTAGCCTACAGCCTGGGTCACTCCCTGTCCAGACAGAGGGAGGACAGGCCATTCACTTATCAAAGCCAAGGACATGACCTAGGATAACAAAATTTGGAGTTGGGACAGTTCCCTTAAGGGTCATTGCATTCATTCTGCTTTCAGCCAAGTTTTTGTCTACTCCCTTAGAGAGACCCTTGGCGGCTTCCGCCCTCCCTGGAAGCAGCCCCTGCTCATTCACGCTTTGTTTCAGTGAGTAACAACACCATCATGGAAAAGAAGAAATACATGTATGAGATGAGGTCTAGATGTCATTTGCTTTAGTGTAAGGCTAACTTTTCTTAATCCATGTGGATAACAGGCTTGAAAGACAATGAGCTGGAAGTTCAGAGAGGGGTTTGGAAACTGAATGACAACTGAGACGAAAGTTGAAGCCCTGGCTTTTTTAAAACGTTTGCTGCTTAAAGTACGGTCCATAGACCAGAGGTGTCAGCCTGGGAGCTCAAAGTTTTTAAAGTTTGG
This sequence comes from Ondatra zibethicus, assembly GCA_004026605.1. Classification (NCBI taxonomy): domain Eukaryota; kingdom Metazoa; phylum Chordata; class Mammalia; order Rodentia; family Cricetidae; genus Ondatra; species Ondatra zibethicus. Next base: position 99,544 of record PVIU01002729.1, on the reverse strand, counting down.
TCCATGGACAAGAGGCATCAGCATCACCTAGGAGCTCAAAGGGCAGAAATTATGATCCATGGACCAGAGGCATCAGTATCACCTGGGAGCTCAAAGTGCAGAAAGTATGGTCCATGGACCAGAGGCAACAGCATCACCTGGGAGCTCAAAGTACAGACTCTTACGCCCCACTGCAATTCACTGAGTTTGAGTTCAAGTTCTGCTTTTCCTAAAAACCAGATCACAGAGGGATTCGTTTATATATTAAAGTTGGAAAAGTATAGGGATAACATTCTTCATTCCTTACTGAAAAGCTCTGGGCAGGAGGAGCCTCAGCCTACAGCTGGACTGGTTGTCAAAGTACCTGAATCAGTCCTCATTTCCCAGAGCCCTCTCCCAGGCTCACCACTGAATTACCTCTGACAGCCATCCAGTGCTGTTGACTGAGGGCAAGGGAGGTGTTGGCCGCATGGATTGGTCAGTCAGACTTCCGTTCTGCAGAGCAGCCCTCCGTATACTCCCAATGATGGCTTGCAGCCTCTAGTGTGGGGCTCTTTTTGAACTTAATACAGGGAATTTCATTTTGCTGGACAGTGCTGTGTTAGCTTCACATCTGAGTGATTCATTTGAGTTGCCTTCCCCCACCCCCCCCAACAACAGTTTGCTTCTGTGCTTTTAAGTGACACTCTTGTAGCCCATCCCCCTTTATGCCAACCTCCTTTGATGTAAGCCCTCTGTTTTGGAGCATCAGGGTTCTGCCACCCAGACCTGCTGAGGCATATTTAAAACTGTTTAAATTGACAGACCAGGCAAACAGGATTAACTCGGTGGACCCAGAAGGGGAGGTGAGGGCAGGAGGGGGAGGTTGAGCCCCTGAGTAGCTTACAGGGATGGCCAGGAGGATAGCCGGCTGGGCTGGGCTGGGAAGGAGCCTAGCGCTGGCGCTGGCCAAGAATTCTCGATCTGGGAGGTAGGCAGAGACTTTGCAATCTGCCGGTGATTGGATTAGACATGGTGTGAAAATCGGAGCAGGGCTACACGGCTGGGGCTGGGGGCCAGGCTGCTGTGAGGCCAGGCTGCCAAAGCCCTGCTGCGGAGACCACATCAGGGAAGCCTGTCCCCGCCCCAGCAGGCCTTGGAGACAGCTTCAATGTCACAGCCTTTAGCGGCTCCCCCGCAGCTCAGCCCCGTTGTCTTCCCCATCCCACCACATCTTGGGAGCTTTCTCAGGGGAAACAGAGGCTGTTGGCCCTATTCACCGGCCTCCTTTACCCTTGACCTCCCAGCAGTGTCTCGGGCCTCCAAGGAGGGAGAGGCCTGTCTTTCAAGTCTCTGGGGTCTGAACAGCCCACTCTTGATGTCTTTCTTTGTCTTGCTTTCCCTCTCCTTCTGGCACAGTCTGGTTCCTTCCAAGGGATTCCATTCTGTCTGCATTTGCTCAGGATCTGGAATCTGCTTGTGGTTTCCACTTTTCCAGGGATTTGGGGGTTCTGATGAATAAATATCTCTGAGAATTTTGAAGCTTCTTCCAGAACCTTCATCAGGATTTGGGGGGGGGAGGGGTCCTGTCATCAATGATGCTTTGACGCTATCTGTTGCTTTATGGCAGGAGTAGTGACACCAAAGGATCCCCCTAGTAGAAGTGGATTTTAACAGGAGTCCCAACGGTACCCTTTTGTTAGTATTTGACTACTGTTGGTGAGGCAAGGTGGTAGCCGCAGTATGGATACATGCTGTCATGGGTCCTGAATCCTTTAACCTCCCTCCTGACATTGTCTGTTAAAAATACAAATTAAGAACACAGAACTGGCAATTCTAAGCCAACTTCACCTATAGAAGACTTTGGCTCTACTCCGGTCCTTAGCTACTAGGCGAGCACCGCGCTGGTCGAGTTTGCCTCTCCTTTTTCCCTGCCTCAGTGTTTCTGAGCGTGCGGCAGAGGACTCCTTTCCTTCCTTTGGAAATGTCACCAGCGATCTAGGAGGTCATCTAGTTATGCAGCCAAAGCTAGGGAAGATGCTGGAAGCAAGTTCCACTTCTTCACATACGGTCAGCTGGAGATGCTGCAGACCCAGGGTCCTGCAGACCTCGGGGCATGCAGTCCTTTGCATCAGGGGTCCTGTTAAGAGTCCAGCACCCTCAACAGCAAAGGCGAAGTTGAAGAGAGAGCACGGGTCATAGACTGGTTGCTCAGGTTCTTTTCTCTTCTATCTACTGAGGTGTCATGGCTCTGACAATGGGAACACCTAGATGTAGCTTCCAAAAAGTCACAAAAGGCCTGATGTCCCTGAGGAAGCCAGAAAATGCCTATCAGGAGATTCCTTCTGCCACCTAAGCCTCTACATTCTCTTATGCTCTAGGGGCGAGCCTAGAGGACAGGGTGTTGCCTGGCCTTGTCTTGATCACACGCTTGGTATCTATTTTGTCTCTTAGTCAGTGCCCCTCAAATGCCCATTAGCGTGGATTATCAGTATTAGTAAATAGATATCATTCAGCTATCCAGTTCAGAGACATTTGTGTTGTCTGCCTACATTCTTGTGTTTCCAAGAGTTCACATCCACTATGGAAGGGTGCTGGAACTGTTTGAAATGTTACATGGATGAGGAAAGGAGCGATGGTAACAAACCACAAAACACATCTTTTGAACTTGGTGCCGAAGAAGGCAAATCGGGCTGCAGTCTATCTCAGTGGCAGAGCCTTTGCCTAACGTGCCTGAGGGCCTGGGTTTGAGCCCCAGTACTGAAAATTTTTAAAAGAACAAAGAGAGTTGGTGTACCCCAAAAGTGAATATGCTCCCAGATCTACACCGTTTCCCAACCAGATTTCAAAGTTACCGTAGATCCTCTAACTGGGCTCCCTCCCCTCTTGCTTTGGCTAATAGCAGACAGCTCAGGGCTTCCCTGCCTTTGCATGGCCATTGAGAGGAGTGGTTTTCTGGAGGAGAGAAAGGGCCTTTTGAACACTTTGATCACCAATATGCAAATCAAACCCAATTATAGACACAATGGCAGCCCGTGAGGTCTGCTGGAAACATCCTGACTCTGGGGATGCCTGTCGCTTTGCACAGTGTTCACTGTGCTGGTCCTGTTAGTGAGGGTCCAAAATCAGCCTCCAACGATGCTCCAGTGTCCTGTCTCCTTGCACATGGATGCACTTCTGGGATTCAACTAAGGCACAGACTCTAAGTCTCTTTACCCCTGATTACTGCTGAGCTCTTACTTGGTCTGGTCCCAGAAATTTGGTAGAACTCATCTGGAATTTCCACCCAGGTCATCAGAGAACCAGTTGTTTCTGTTTCTTTCCTTTCCTCCTTCCCTCCCTCCCTCCCTCCCTTCCTTCTTTCCTCCCTCCCTCCCTTCCTTCTTCCCGCCCTCACTTCTTTTCCCCTGCCTTCTTCCCTTCCTTCCTCCCCCCCTTACCTATTCTCCTCCCTCTCTGCCTCCCTCCCTCCTTCCCCCATCTCCTTTTATTCTTCCTTCCTTTTTTCATCTGTGGTGCTAGGAATAGGACCCACGGCCTCTTGGATGCTAGGCAAATGCTCCACCGCTGAGCTACAGGTCCAGACCTATCTCTTCTCTTTAGACCCAATGTGCTATAAGAAGCCTGGGTAGGCTGGGCAACTCAATGGCACAAGGAAGCCCAAGAAAGCCATGGAGAGGCCTGTGGAAGACTAAACAACAGACATGTACATGCAATTTAAGACTGTAGATATGAGTGTGTGGTCAGGAGACCCAACTAGTTGAGTCTTGCTCAAATTCCTGACCTTCAGAATTGGAAAACAATAAACGATTGTTGTTTTTTTTTGGTATGGTTTAGCACACAGCAACCAAACTGTGGAAACACTGTTTATATGTGTATGCGTATGTGTATATATGTATTGCATGCATATATATTGTGCATGTGTGTTACATATGTATGTTCATATATATGTTGTAGATGTTTCTTGTAGTTTGCATTGTACGTAAGTGCTGTATATATGTGTGTGTTATATTTATGTGTATGGATTTTCATTTTTTATTTTTTTAATTTTTATTTTATTGTTGTTTTGCTTGTATGTGTGTCTGTGTGAGGGTGCTGAATCCTGGAGTTACAGACAGCTGTGAGCTGCCATGTGGGTGCTGAGAATTGAACCCAAATCCTCTGGAAGAGCAGTCAGTTCTCTTAACCTCTGAACCATCTCTCCAGCTCCGTTGTGGGAGTTTTATGTAAATATGTGTGTTGTATGTATGTATATTTCGTATGTATGTGAATACTCTCACCATTATTGGTGCTTGTGGAGTCCAGAGGTTAATTTTGGGATAACCTTCTCAATCACTTCCCCATCTTATTTTGGGGGAGTTGGGGTCTCTGACTGAACCTGGTGGTCTCTGCTGCAGCTAGACTGGTTGGTCAATGAGTCCATGGGACCCACTCATCTACATCACTGGGGTTGCATTGGCACGACACCATGCCTGGCTTTGTCAGGCATTCAAAGGATCCAAATTCAGATCCTTGTGCTTGTATACCAAGCACTTTACCCATAGAGCCATATCTCCAGTCCAACACTGTCTTTTGTGATGATGGATCTCATCTCCAAACAAGTGGGAGGCATCGCCTCTTCGATCATCTCATTTAGATCTTGTCCGGGTGAGAGAACAAGAGCCGCCTGCAATAGAAAACACACGGGAGAGACAGCAGCTAGTACTTCTTACAAGTCAATCTGACTCTCAGGTTAACTTCAGGTTCCTGACTCCTCTGCCTTGATCCTAGAGGCCGAGAAGCCACCCCAGCTCCTTTGCTGCTGCACAGAAAGGAGGACAGGGCTGGGACACCAGGACACAACCTTGAGAAGGAAAGAGCTGGTCCATCATGTTCCTTTGAAACCCATCGTCCAATGTCTCATTCATGCCACCATTTCCTTGGTTCTTCGTGTGCATGCACGCCTATCAAAAGCCATACAGCTTCAACTATCCACAGCTGCCTTCTAGCTCAGCACCAGGGCCCCTGTCTGGCCCAGTCTCAAGGAAGTGCACGCCACTGTTCTTCTCAGAGAAGCTCTGTAGCGAGTACTCTTTGCCAGGACTGTTCCGTGTTGATCCAATGTTGTCCTGAGGCTCAGACTGTGAGCAGAGGCCTGGAGGCCGCTCGCTGCACTCTGAGGCCTCTCACAGAGCTCTGCAGAAATAGTCACCCCTCAAGCACTAGTCCCCAGAAATGGCTGTGGTAGGTGTCAGGCACACAAACCCTCAATAGGTCCCAATATTCTGCAATGCCAGGGACCTAGCTCAGAGCTGTACCCATGCTAAGCGTGCGTTCTACCTCTGGTCTTTACTCATAGGCCATGGCATTTCTTTTGTTGTTTGAGATGGGCTTTCGTGGAGCTCTGGCTGGCTTGAATCCAGCCACGTGTCAGAGGGTGAACTTGAACTGTTGACCTCCCAGGTGCTGGGATAATCTGCAAGTGCCACTATTCCCCACCTGTGACACTCTTTGAAAAACACTTAACCAACACTAATAAACCTGGCCTATCCATGAGACACTAGTAAAGCAAGCGGCAACGTCATTGCATTATGAAAACCAGTGGAGTTTTGAAATACATAGATGTGGAAATGTATCCGGCATGTGCTATCGTGGAGCAGAGGCAGGTTTTAAAGGGGTACACAGAGCACGCTTCTTTTTTGCCTCAAGGGGAAAATCAACACTAATGTGCATTCGCATGTCTGTGTTTGCATAAATACTGAGTGAACGAACAGAAAGTTCTAGCCATGATTACCTCCAGCAGGGGAAGATGAGAGAGACACAAGAGGGGCTGTAGACGAGGAGGTTGATTGAAATTTACTTAAAGCTGTTTTATTGTTTTGATGGTCGACCCATGTGAATTGCATTACCTAGCCCAAAAATGTTGTTGGGGATGTGTACTTTGTCTAATTTGATTAGGGAATGGCATAAGAAAAATAAATAAATAAACAAACCACCAGTGTTGGAAGCTCTGGGTAGAACCATGTTTAAATTGTCTAGAATAGCTCCAAGATAAACAAAGCCGGAAAAGAATATGGGGGGGTGGAGGAGGGTGCTGATGAAGGGAAGCCGGATCATATTCCCCAAAGCCGGCAGCCAGGATGGGCACCTGAGCCAAGAGGTAGACAGAGCAGCCTGAACGATTGCAGAGAGGATGGGAACGTTTCCCATCTAGACTTGGGAACCTCACATTCCAGACTGTGTGGGTTCAGCTGAACCTCCAGGTCCCGTGGAAACCAGCCTAGCTCACACTGAACAGAGAAGGGTCCACTTGCTATGCTTGGTGGTGTCCTGAGTTAAGGGGCGCGTGTGAGGTCTGAAGCTGTGCTCTCTGGATCTGGGGCGGTGGCTCAGGTGCTAAACCTGGCTGTGGGAAAGTTGGTGGCACTCAGGAAGTCCATTGTCCTCGTGACTGAGGCATCCGTAAGAAGAGTGAGCGCACAGAGACCCACTTCCCCTGCTGCCTCTGGCGTGAATGAGCGAGCGACATCTGAAATGTGTGAAATGCACATTATTGGCGAGTTGGTTTAAAAACTGCCTGAGTCTTCAAATTATCCCAAGCAAAGGAAAACTCGAGGACCGCCGCGTGAGGCCGCCAGTAGAGGGCAGTGGTGCCCCTGTCAATTACTGGTGCAATGATAATAAATTAATCTTCCTGGGTTTGTTTTTTATTTTAATTATACACATGCTACCCTATTCCTTCTCTCAAAGCTACCTTCTCCCCATTGTTCCCTTCAAGATAATATGACCTATCTGGGGTCACTTTCTAGACATCAGTGATGGACAGTTGAGGTCACAAAGTGCCACCCCCCACCCCCACCCCGGCAACTTGGCAAACCCACTGTGTGCTGACATGAACTTGAATTCTACATGGTAATTCCTCCTTAATAACTCTCAAAGATGATGGGGATTGTTTCCTGGGAAAAGGAGACCGGGCCCCCTTTCCTCTCCCCTCTCAGGGCCTCTGACCCCTTTTTATCTCCCCACAGAACCATATCTAATTGTGAGAAGAGGCCAGGCTCAGGAGACCTGGGCTCCTCTGGGCAGAGAGAGCAGGCAGGACACACACCGGCCCTGAGAGACACTGCTCAGTTAGCCTGGGTTCAAAGGAGCAGCTGTCAGTGCCATCACAGTGAGGAAAAACTGTCGGAGTGACTGAGAATGAGCCCGCATCCATTCTTGTCATGGTCCGTTTTTCATCTCCCTGGGGCCCCTGTTACCCTACAGATTGCGTTTAGAGCCGCCCTGCTGGTGGAGTCTCCCTGTATTCCTCTCTTCAAAAACCCTAAGAACTAAAACGTTTTACCCCAGGATAATTGGTTTCCCATAGACTTTGGGGAGTTCTTTGTCCCTGAGGCTTTCTGGCCTTCACCTGTTTCATCTGATAAATAAGAGAATTCCATTCACTGACTGGCCACCTCCGAAGCTGACGTGTCAAGCTTTTGGAATGTCAAGGGGAATGCCCGCATAGAGTGCCCCCACCATGCCTGAAGGATGCACGCACATCAACAAATCAATGAGGCATGGGCCACTAGCAGACTGCAAACCATGACTCCCCCTCAGCCACCAAGACAACACAAATTCCCAAAAGTCAGAGTTCTGTAAAGTCAGTTTGGGCTGTGTGGGGCAGAGAATAGCATCGAATATCTAGATGACATGAAGAGGGGTAAGAAAGAAAGAAAGAAAGAAAAGAATTGCTGAAGTGCCCAGACAGGGTCCCATGTTACACATAGCAAGGACACAGGCTTCCAAGTGGGAGCTCCCCAACCACTTCCTAGTTATGAAGTTGCCTGCAGAGCTGAAGGACTCCTGCAGAGGTGAAGGACTCCTGCAGAGCTGAAGGACTCCTGCAGAGGTGCCGGCTAGGACTGTTTGGTGTTTCGAGCTCACTTACCTCAATGACAGCAAATATCCACAGCCCGATAGATAACCCCTGAGCCTGGAGAGACCACGAAGCAAGCATTGCCTGCTGCCCTACAGCCCCTAGGATGACATCTCTCCTCCCTCTGGTTCTAGGCTAGGCTCCCCTGTGTAATTACTGGGAATCCACATGTCTGTGAGAGCCCGGGGTTGTGAGTAGCCTGGAAAAACTGAGAAAGCAGGCAGCCTGTATGCATGTGGCTGAGGCAAATCCCTGCTCCAGAGACATTTTAGAAATCTCTTAAGGCTAGCCGGGCAATGATGGCGCACGCCTTTAATCCCAGCACTCGGGAGGCAGAGGCAGGCGGAACTCTGTGAGTTCGAGGCCAGCCTGGTCTACAAGAGCTAGTTCCAGGACAGGCTCCAAAGCCACAGAGAAACCCTGTCTTGAAAAACCAAAAAAAAAAAAAAAAAAAAAAAGAAATCCCTTAAGTCAGGCCTGATGGGGCTACTGGTATTAGGTTGTTATACATGAAGACTTTTTAAGCCTATAGTATCTAGCTTGGTCCCTGCCTACCTGGGACATACTTACAAAGTAGGAATGATTTCTGCTCTTTTTCTAGTGAGAAACCTTGGGGTTAGAGGCATTCAGAGCTAGCCATGGTGCCTGGTGTCTATAATCTCAGCACTCAGGAAACAGAAACAGGTGTATCTCTGTGAGCTGAAGGCCAGCCTGGTCTGCATAATGGGCTAGACAGGGTACATAATACAGAGAAACCTTGTCACACACAAAGAAGAGACTAAGCCTGGAGTTTTGAACTGGTACATCTCTAGGCTGAAACATATGACTTTTTGACTCTGAACAGATCCAGCATTCATGATAGGGTGGGTAAGTCCGGAAGCAGGAAGAGCCAGAGTACCCTGCCCGAAAGCCCTGTGAACCTAGCTCTGGAGCTAGTCGGGGCAGTTCACGTAAAGCTGTGTACAAACTGAGGTGATCAAAAAGACTCTTCACAATGGACGCAAGGAGAAAAGAATGAACGGAGGCGGGTGGGAGATGGGTGCGGAAAGGAGCAAGAGGGAGAGGCCTGGACCAGTCCCTCTTCTCTGAGTCTGTGAAGAGCAAAGCACTGACTGGAGAAGCCTAGGGCCCTCCCTGTTCTCAGCTACCAGCACTAAATGCCCACCTGTGTGCATGCACGCGCACACCAGGTCATAACTGCCGTAAGCGTGCTGATGCTAATTGGGTAAGTCATCGAGGGCCCGCTGAATGTCCATGTTGTACACAACCATGCTGGTAGGTATTAGTGCGTGGGAAGTACGTGTATTCTAGATACATTTCCGACTTTCAGTGTAAATCAAAATATTCGTGTTGGTCTGTCAGATCTGTGTGGACCAAAAGGTTGGGAACGAGATGATTTAGGCTCGCCAGAGACGAACCCTATATTAATACCAGCTGTCAATAAGCTAGCGGATTATCACCTGAAGTGCACTTGCTAAGCCAAATATCTTGACTCTTCATGGAAGCCCAGCAAATTCAAAAACTCCCTAAATTCGGTGGACTGTGTCACCTGCCCAGTTCCCTCTGAATAAAATTCATCCTTGAGACATCACCAAGAGCTCCCGTCATTTGAACTTTCGCCTTCAGTAAGCAGAAAGCACCCTGGGGTGGTTTGCTGGTAAGGCACCCATTTCTCCTGCCCTCTTATCCCCGGGGACTCCAGAGAATGAGACACTTCCCTCTACTTTTCCGTCCCACCCACCTGCCTAATCCCACCAAAAGGCCAGGTTGGTGGAGGGGCGAGCAAGGGATGCCATTCACCTAAGACACAGAGAAAGGAAGCCAAGCGCCCAGGCCCACACAGGCTAGCAGAGGCAGGGCCGCAGCCAGCCCTGGAATCCATAAGCTCCACATTTCACTTCTAGACATGTTTGTGCTTCCTCCCATGTTTGCTTAGTGGTCGGAATGTTTCGGCAGAACCAGGGTGCTGGCTGCTCTGGAGCTCACCTGTTGCTTTGGAATGTATTTATTTATACCTGGGGCCCCATCTCGGCAAACTGTTCCCTTCCTGCAGCCAGAAGGCTGATGTGTTCAAACGTCACCATCTCCCCGGCAACAGCTTGTGATATTACAAACAGCAGATTGTGCCTCCAGGTAGATAGCGAGTGGCCTGGACAGGTAAAGGGGGCCAAATAAACTTCCTGTTTCCAGGCCAAGGTTTAAAAGGTTTAAAAGAACAGTAAAGTACCCTGGCACTCCCTCCCTGGCCCTAGAAGAAGGCAGGCTCTTGTCTAGAGAAACGAAGGCTTTGAAAATTGTGGTCCTGGCTTGCAGTTTACCTGTTTTATGAGGGGAGGCAGGGGTATTTCTGTTTTCCTTCTGAACCTGCCCCCCACCCTAGATCTACCATCTCTTCACCTTTAATTTACCCATAGTTTCTAAAACTCCCCCTGGCAAGGCAGTAACTTCAAGAGAAGTCTAGACGTGGAGATTAACTTCCATATTGACCTGTGACTTGACTTGGGTTGTTCTCCATGACAAAGAGAAGGGAAATGTGCTGGGGAGGTGGCTCACATGGGTAGAGTACTTGAGTTAGGATTTTAAGCAGCCACCAAAAGCTGTCTGTGATGGTGTGTGTCTGTAACCCCGGCGCTGGGAGGTAGACATGAAAAGTTCCCAGGGCCTTAAAGAATGGTCAGCTAGTTTAACTGAAACAGCAAAGCCCAGGTTCAGTGAGAGACCCTGCTTCAAAAACTAAGGTGAATGTGGTGACGCACGCCTTCAATCCCAGCACTCAGGAGGCAGAGACAGGAGGAGCTCTGTGAGTTGGAGGACAGCCTGGTCTACATTAGGAGTTTCAGACCAGGCAGAACAACATAGTAAGACAAGTCTTAAAAAGCAAACGAACAAGCAAAACAATACTACTAACATGAACACTAAGGCCAACAATGGAGGGAGACGTCAGGCATCCACCGCTGGCTTCCACTGTACAATCATGGCTCCACACACACAGAGGTGTGCACACAGAAAATTAATTTTTTAAGTAAGGCAGACAGGAGGAGGGAAACTAAGACAATAGCGGCACACCCGGCCTCCACACGCGTCTAAGTAGGCCAGCATGCAGAGGACTTCTGGGAGCTTGGCTCCAGGAGCACCCACAGTCTGACTCAGGTCAGTGTCCTGCAGTTGCCAGGATGCCATTCACACCCTAACCCCTACATACTTTCGTCCATCACTCAGCCTAGGGCCACCTCCTGCACCCGTTTCTAAGACCCTGGAAGCGGACTAAGAGAGCAGAAGGAGGAGATATGACCGAGAGATGTGTGCAAGGCCAATCCCTCTTCTAGTGCCTGTGACATTCCCTCCTAGTGACTTTCTGCGTGTCCAGACTCGTGACCATGGCCACGGTGTTCTCAGCAGACTGCTGGACCTTCAATCTGAGCTAAAAGGCTGCATCATGACCACAGTCTAAGTCTGTCTTACAAAGAACCTGGAGGCTCACCTTGTCTCTCTGCTTTAGATTTAGACCATACACTGTCGTACAGGTCACCTGCATTTTCTATAGCTTAAGACTGTTACCTTCTTGGAGAGGGGCACAAATTTCTCTGAGCAGAAGAGACATCCTGCTTGTGCCGTGGAGGAAGCAGGAACCCCTAGAAGGCACCCTTCTTCCCACAAACCTTGCAGGTCTAGACCTTTCCCATCCAGCAAGCCCATAGACAAAGCCCTGTAAAGCACACTTGGAAGGACCACCCCTCTCTGCAGATCCACAAGCGTCTCAGTTCATCTCTCTATTGATCCTGATAAGCCGTCTTGGGAAAGAGTCCATATCTGCTCATCTTCGTACCCTCCCTCCATGGCTTTGAACATAATAGCTGCCTAACAGATATCTAATAGGTAGGTGACATCATGGTCTGGATTGTTTGTACCCACTCTCCCCTCATGGTCCTCTCCCTCTCTCCCTCATTCCCTTCCTTCCTGTTGGAAACAGGTTCTCACATAGCCCAGGGGCTGACCTCAAAATTGCTTATAGGTAAGGCTGGCCTTGAACTCCTGATTTTCTTGCCTTTACTTGTCAAGGGCTGAGATTAGAGGTGGGAAAGAAAAGGAGGATAGTGTCTTTGTGATTCTCATCCTGCCTGCGACACTGAAAGGAACTAGTTTAGACCCAGTCAATGGTGTCTGTGCTATAAGCGTCACACCGAGGCCAAGGAAGGACATCAAGTGTCCTGCCCTATCATCCTTCCCATTATTCCTTTGAGACAGGGTCTCTCACTGACCTAGAGTTCATTGTTTTGGCTAGACCGGACAGCCAGTGAGTCCAAGCAAGCCTCCTGTCTCTTCAGACCCATGACAACTGGTCCAAATTTCTATCAGCTAATTTCTCCATCTTTATTAATAAGTTATCTGGGGTTAGAGTCTGCATCTGGCCAGTTAGAGTTGTCTATGTCCAAACCCAAGTTTTACAAGAGTGTTGGCAATTTGAACTCAGATCCTCAAGTTTGCACAGCAAGTGTCTTTCCCACTGGGACATTTCCACAGACCCCTATTGGGGTGGTTTGAATGAAAATGGCCCTCACAGGCTCACAGGGTGTGGCACTATTTGAAAAGATTAGGATATGTGGCTCTATTGGAGTAGATATGACCTTGTTGGAGGAAGTGTGTCACTTGGGGGTTTCAGAAGCTCAAGACAGACCCAGCGACTCACCCTTTCTTCCTCACTTTCTCTTGCCTGCCAATTTCCATGTAGAACTCTCAGCTACCTCTACAGCACCATGTCTGCTTGTGTGCCGCCATGCTTCCCAACTTGATGATAAGGGACTGATGTAAGCCAGCCCGAATTAAATGTTTTCCTCTATAAGAGTTGCCATGGTCATGGTGTGGTGTCTCTTCACAGCAATAGAAACCCTAACTAAGACATTTATTTTTCAATTAGTAAAATCAAAGATTTTTTTTTGAGATCTTTTCTAAAGGTCCACTTGGCCTGGCCATGCCTCAATGATAGAGCAACCACTCCTCATGCGAGATGCCTTCTTTCAGACCTAGGTGAGACCCTTTCGGGAGCTTACTCCTCCATGAGTCACATCTCCTCCCACTGCAGCGTACTTCTAGGCCTAACCGTCCCTTCCCCAGCACACCAGAAAATGTCTATTTTTAACCCTTAGCTTCTGCATTTGCTGCAAGTGGCAGAAACCCAAAGTGCTGCCCGAAACAAGTTAAAAATTGATTTCTTCATCTCAGAAAAAGTATGAAGGAGATGGTAAAAAAAAAAAAAAGTCACCAAGAGAACTTCCCAATATTATCAGAACCAAAATCCTTCAATATGGACTGCTAGTCTCAAACATACCTCCCACTTCATGAATGATGAGGGTTGCTTGGTTTCCGGCTTTCACGCATTATACCCACAAGGAAGTGAAAAGGGGTGCACTTCATCAACAGAGTGGGCAGAATCTCTGTGTCAACTTTGTGTTTCAGAGGCCAGGAGCTGCTCTAGGAGACCAGAAATTTTAGGGGACTCTTGGGTATCATAGAGAGTCATGTGACTTTCCCAAGACCAGTAGCTGGTCAAACCTCACCACACACACAACCCCCCCGCCCCCCCCCCCAGTCACTCTGACTCTGCTACCAGCGAGGTGCAAGGGCATCCTGGCTAAAGCAACCTCCGGAAGCTGTCCTTAAGGAATCTGTGACCTGGGGCACTGGCTTTCAGTGTGTTCGTTCCAGCTATGACACGTGACCTGCAGCAGGCCACCCTTGTGCCATCTTGCACGGTGGAGTACCGCCCTCCCCTTCCAGCAAGAATTCCACGGCCAGCCCCACCAACCACCCCCACCCACACAGCGTGGAAATCCCTGACACCTGGCAGGGAACTGGGGCTCTGAGAAAGCCATGTGCTTGCTGCAGCTGCACCAATTCTGGGGTCTCCCTGAGTCTGCAGGCCAATGGTTCCCTGCCCAGACCTGCGGCTGCCTGCAGACATAGTCCTTATCTTCCCGAATCCGGCCCAGGCCCTCCAGCTTTTGTGTTGCCTCCCACAGCAAGAGCCTCAGGAAAGGGAGATGAGCTGGCAGCTTGCCTGCCTCCCCTCCCAGGGTGCCAGGCTCTCTGATCATCCCACTGAGGGGTGGCGGCTCCATTTATGAACTTCGTGCAACCATTTGAAGGCAATATCCTGGCTGTAGGTTCCCGCAGGCTGGGAAGCAGGGTTCTGTGGGTGCTATTTGGCACTAAGGGAGCCCACAGGGGAGAGGCACAGTATTTTACTTGAGGGGTGGGAGGTGTAAAGCCCTTGTCTAGCAAAGAAACAAAAAGAGGCTGAAGAAAGGAAAACAGCTAACAAATGAGGCACGTGGGACTCTGCAGACGTCTAACCTTGGGGGATGTTGTTCCTGTCTGCTGCTTGGGTTGACAGCCTGTGCTCAGATAAGGGAACTATTCTTGCTCCTTCTCCACAAGTGAGGTTGCACTAGGCCACTAGGTCACTCTGATGGGCTGTAACTTACCTTAATGCCTAAGTGCTCTTGCTAGTGATGTGGGACCTTTCCAAAGGGATGGATGCCGGGGTACTGGCAAGTCAGCTCTAAGGTGGACCTGCAAGGTCAGATATTTTCTATGTGAAAACCTTGAGGTCAGAGAATTTACCCTGAAGAACAGCTTAACTTTCAATTTCTTTAGTACAAAACAAGATTCCCAAGGTCTTCTCTTCCTCTCCTCTCCCCTCCCCTCCTCTCCTCTCCCCTGCATCCTCTCTATGTCCTGCTCCTCCTTCTCCCCCTACTCTCTTGTGGGGAATGAGTAAAGTCCCAAGAGGGTGTGTACTGTTGACTGAGCACAGCCATGTCAAGGACGCCAGTGTCTCAGATCGTGGAGGCGGGGCAAGGCCTTCCCTAGGTCAGGCTCTAAGGAATGGCGTGGCCTTCCCTTGGTCCAAATACAGTTTTAGCAAACAGTTAACCTTTAGCTAAAATGAGCCTGTGCAGAAAGTACTGACCACCGCTTCCTCAGCCCTGATAAGTGCAGCTTGAGAGTTCCCTTACAGAGACACCCACTCCTTGCTAAGATTAGCTAGCCTGACTTCTCCTTCATGCTGTATATAATAAATACAATTCCAGGCTGCTGTGGGAGAGTCTCCATCCAAGTGGGCTGACACTGCCTACCTGATCCCAGCTTTATGTTACTTATGTCTGCCATTTCTTCATTCCCCATCATCCCAGTCAGATCAAGTCCAAAACCATACATCCTCTCTTCTTTCTCATTCTGGGGCTGAACCCAGGACCTCATGCTTGGTTGACGAGGGCTTGCTTCATTGCTGAATCCCATCCCAGCCTCCTCCTCCCTCTCCTTCTTCATAGAAGTGCTGTCTTTTGACACCGAAATCTTCACATTTTCTTTTTCCTTTTGTTTCTCACCAATGGAAATGTTACTGTCAGCCTGCAATGCGTTCTCCTGACCTGGTCCACACAGCTACCCATGGGTGGTATAAAAAGCCCCCCCACCCCTTACCTACAGAGCAACAGCTTGGAACAAGGAAGCATCTGAGGACATCCTCTTTGCACCAGATACTGACAGTTCCTTCTCCTGGCTTTCCTTCCGGAACCCTTGGTAGCAGGGTTCCCTCTTCACTTATCTGCAGGGAGAAGCTGTCTCTTATACCCCCATCCTCTGCACACCCCAGACCCTCACAGGAGAAGTAGCTGTCAGGACTGCACAGTGAGGCACAGTTCACCAGAAGAACACTGGGGACCTAGTGTCCATAAAACCCCAGGCAGGGACCGGCAAGAAAGAGGTGTCCCCAGTTCGCTATGGAGATGTTATCCTAGCTGGATAAAGCCTCCAGGAGCTTATCCCCACAGAGGCAAAATCAGAGTAGAAAAATAAGTGTGCGTGGGACACTGGGCTCCTATACTAGTCAGGGCCTTGCCAGGGGCAGAGAAAACCTACTGTAGCTCATGGTGAGGCTGAGTCTCCCTTCTAGTCTTTGGAGATGGGTGTAGAAAGATCATTATTGGTCCCATTAGGTCCCCTGGGCTCTGCTTGTCTCATGGTAAAACCTTAATCAAAAACTTTCCACGTCTTACTCTGTCTTGTACAAATCAGGGATGGGAGGCACATTTTGTTTCTCCCTTTGATACCTACATTCCAGAGTGACCTTCGAACCCATCCCTTCTTCTTCCTAACACAAGGTCTTGGAGCAGATTTTGAAAGCACCCCTGGGTCTCCCTGTCATCTTTCTAGAAGTTCAGTAGATGGACTGCACAGCTCAGTCAGCACAGGGAAGGAGCTAACACCAGATGGAGACTTAAGACAGATTTGGCTTCATAACCAACGTCATTTTTCTTAGAGAGAGATATTACCTTCCTTTAGTTTGTTTAATATGGTGGACTTTGTGTATTAAAAAGAAACATGTAAATTCTTTCTACACTTCTGAGTCTGTGGACAGTCAAAATTCCCCAGCGCAGTGACAGGCTGAAGGTTTTTTTTTTTTTTTTCCAGAAACGTTTGTAACAATGGTTCATTGAGAAGGTCTGAACATGAAGTGAGCAGCTGAGGCAGTTTTCCAGATAACTCCCACCCAGATCGGGTCATGTGGGTCTGATTGATCTGGACCGTTGTGCCAGGCCTCTGCCCCAGCTTGCCCTATGCAGCACACATTCTTTGTTTCGTTTGTTTAGCGTGATGTTGATTCATTATTTCAGACTGTGTGGAGTCACTAAGATTCTCCTTTCTCTTTGAAAGGAAGCGAATGACTGGCTCAGATCAAATGCTGGTTTGGAAATGGAGGGAAAGTCTCCAGCCACCCTCCTAAAGATCTCCAGTCTCAGCAGCACTTACCCTTGGAAAAACCAGGGAAGCAACCCTATGCAATGTCTCATCTGGTTGTATTGGGTTTAAAGAGCCAAGGCCTACATGAGTTTACAAGGGGGGAAAGTGAAACTCAAGAGAGATTTCTCAGGAGTCCAAGGTCACACAGTCAGCCTATGGTGGGGCCTGGACCACAATCCCAATCTTCAGATTCCCACAAGGATTCCAAGGACCCTAAAGTCACGGGTGTGGGGAAAGGAGGTGGAGGTCTCCCCCCTCCCAATCCTTTAGGGGTGGGCAGCCTCACAGGTGGCAGTTTGTAATCCAGTCTGAGTGTAACACAAGGGATGCTGGAGAACCACCCTGCCTCCTTCTCTACCCCTTTCAATGGAAAGAATGTTCCCACTTGGATGCCTGAAGTGACTCATTCCTTGTCCTTGGAGTGTTCCCAATGGCATGGCAGGCATAAAGATGATGTGGGGTTGGCTGCATCCAAGCCACTGAGTCAGCAAGCCTTACTTAGTAGAGCTGGAACTCAGAACTATCAAGAGGTCTCCCAGTGCAGTGTGTTGGGGCTGCTGCTCAGCTGGGAGCATGCTTGCTTAGCATGCATGAAGGCCTGGCTTTAATTCCTAGCACTCCATACACTGGGTGTGGCGAGAGTCACCTGTAATCCCAGCATCAGGAAGAGAAATTCAAGGCTATCCCCAACTACTTCGTGAGTCTGAAGCTAGCTTGGGCCAGAGGAGGGTGCTGCCCCAGAAAACGAACCAACTACAGGGGTTCGCTGCTAGGTCTGACAAACTGCAGTCAGTCCTCAGAGTCCTACATGGTGGGAGGAGAGAACTAATTCCTGTAAGTTGTTCTCTGACCCACCGCCCCCCCCCACATTCACACAGAGTGATATTTCATTTGTATCTTAACAAATAAAGCTTGCCTGAAGTTCAGAGAGTAAAACAGCTGTACTGATTAGTCTTACAGACCAGGGAGTGGTGACACATGACTTTAATCCAGTAACCACACTAGTTTGTCATTGAAACAGGGTGGTGGTAGTGGTGCACATCTTTAATCCCAGCCCTAGAGAGGAATATAAAACGGGAGGAGATAGCTCTTACTCACAGTCTCATTCCGAGATTCCTGGAGGCAGGATCGCCATTTGGGACTGAGGTGAGGTAAGAGCCAATGGCTGAGTGTTTTGCTTTTCTGACCTTCAGGTTAAACACCAATTTCTGTCTCTGGGTTTTTATTAATCGTGCTACATGCACACACACACACACACACACACACCCCACATGTTCCCTCATGCACAAACACTAATGAATAGAATGTCATTTTAGGACAAATTTCTAAATCACAGGTACCTAGAAATTCTGTTCCTGTAAGTCTTACATGTGGCAAAGCATGAGCACCCAGTTAGCTCAGGGGGGTCTGAGGCCCAAGACTCACCTTTGGCAGTAATTGTCTCCTTGCCAACTGAGAAGACCAATACCCAGAACCCAGAAAGACAAGGCAAGGACCCCAAATCCCAGAGCTGGGACTTATACATGGGCTTCTCTTATTCTTACTGTTCATATAGTGTCTTTGAATGCTAAATGCCTCGTGTTAGAACAAGGCATGCCATGGTGAGCCATGGTTAATTGAAAATATTCATGAGTGTGTCTAGAGACAAGAGATACAGGCATTGGGAAACCCAAAAGGAAAGCCAGTTCTAATGCTAGGACAGGGACCGAGGTCCATTCTAAATGGATGAAGTAAGGTTTTTACATTTGACATTTTTTTCATGACCCTCACTTATGTAGACACTTTTGACATTTAATTTTTTTTTCTCTTTCAAAGTGAACCAGTTTCTTAAAATCTCTCTCCACACTACTTTCTTTCAGAAATCCTTCCAGGACTCAGTCTGGCTCTCTGTTCTCAGCAGCTGCGCCCAGTTGTCTTTAAAGATACATTTTTGCTGGTGTAGAGACTGCCGGTGTTTTGGAAACCTTCATCATGGGTCAAATACATGCCCCCTGTCTCCCCCCTCCCCATTGATTCCCTCCTACTGAGTTGAGTCTACAACGGGAAGGAGCCTCCTCAGCAGCTGGGGCAGAAAGCTTTCTTGCCAGGACTTCCAACTTTAGTCTCGCTGGTCATCACCCAAGTCCCTCTGCCACTTTGCATTTCAATGTCTTTATCAATAGTTGGGCATAAGCCAAACATTAGGACAACGTGCTTCTCATCCCAGCACTCAGCTGATGCAGAAGGATGGTGAATTCCAGACAAGCCTTGAGATCCATTCCTGTGTCAAGGAAAAACTGACCACATATGATAAAATAAGTATTTCCCAAGATGTGCTCTTAAGAGAACTCCTCGGAAAGTTCCTAGTTATTGTAAGTAAAAAGGGTTCTCCTACAGCAGCGCTAGGGTGACCGCTCAGCAGCTAGAGAGCACTCACCGCGCTTGCAGAGGAACCAGGCTGGGTGCCCAGGACCCACACTAGGAAGCTCCGAACTCATGCTTGGATGGCGAGCACTTGCCCACTGAGCTATTGTGCCACCCCCCTTCCCTTTCTTCTTCCTCCTTCCTGATCAGTCAGCCTTCTCTCTTTCTCCCTCCCTCCCTCTCTACCCTCTTCCTTCTTCCACCCTTGAGCTAATCCCCAGCTACATGAAGTCCTTTAATGTTCAATTTTTTGACATAATCTGTCTTAGTATCCCTTTTTATAGGCACAGAAAGGTTAAGTAATTGATTTAAATTTGCATAGCTCTTTAGTGTTGCATAGAGCGAACCTAGTTTGAGATCCCATCATCTCAGCATTTGCTAGATCGCTTCGTTTTTGTTTCTTGAAGCAGGTGCTAGGATTACAGGTATGAGTTACCACTCCCAGTTTAGATTGCCCTGTTAAAGAGCTGCATTCTTTGAAGCCCAACATACAGTTATGGAAAGCAATCCCACTCAAGCTAATACAGTTTGCCTCCCATCCCCATGGCCTATAAACAGCGGCTTCAGCGTCAAATCAAGAACGTCTGGAAAAACCCCGCATCTGTACTGATGGAGCTGCGCGGCAGCTATTTACACACATTCATACTCAGGTAGCCAACCTACAGGTACTTCCTGCATCTGGGTGCTGCACAGCGGGGGTCGGTTCTGCACAGATGCTCTACAGAGGACATGAGCATCCTTGGGTGCTGCTGTGTTTCAGAGGCCCTGGGGCAAAGCCCCTTTCAGATACCAAGGAGCAACTTCTTTTGATAGTGTGACCTGGTGAACAAGATAAGACAAGAAACCAAGACCTGAGCAGGCATGAGCGTCCATGTGAATTCTGCTCAGCTGAACATCTTCAGGTCGTATCCTTCCCCTACGGGCACTGCACCCTTACCACACCCAAGACTGCGAGTGTGTGTGTGAGTGCGCATGCGCGCGCGCGCACACACACACACACACACACACACACACACACACACACACACACACACAAACATGTGTCCATACACGTGAGTGAGTACAGCCTCTTCAGCAACTGTCACCAAACAAGCTCTTTGAGGCTCATTAGCCTCTATGTCTTGTGACAGTAGGGGAACTCAGAGGAACGTCGCCTGTGAACTTGGAGAGGCGAGAGGGTCAACACATGTGACGTGGGATCATTCCTTTTTTCCTTGGCGTTTTATGGGTGTCTGCTGCAGGTCTGACAATGCCAGGTTTTCAATGCACTGTGGTGATTTAGAACAAGGTCATCCCCGTCAGAAGCCTAGGGGACCAGAAAGAGAGAAAACATAGGGCCGCAAAGATGCAAGGACATCTCTGTAGGGCTTAGGAGAGGAGTGTCGTACTGGGGCAATCCCAGAGGGCTTTCTGAAGGAGGCGTAGGAGGAGTTGGCCTTTGAGTTCCTGTCTTTACCAAGTGGGCATTCTGAGATGCACAGTATTCCTAGGACCCCTTGTAGGACCCAGCTCTTAACTGTAACACCATTAGGTGACAGCAGCCAGAGGTTCTGCCAGCCATTTTTCCAAGGTGACTGACAGACCTTCTGTTTGTGGGTGGTAAGCCTTGATGGATAGGAAGATGAAGCCAGTTCGACTTCCTGTGTCCTCAGGCCCAGCCCCAAGGAGAGAGCCTAGCAGTGCAGCAAAGGAGAAAGGCTGCTCCCCCAGACACCCATGTCCAGTGACTAGAAGGAAGGCAGAGGCACATAGCAGGGAAACATAGAAAGGTGCTTTCTTGGGCCTCATTGCCCTGAGGGGACTTGTCCAGCTCATTTGGTTCCTTCCTTCTCTGCTGTTTCCTCGCTCCCCTCCCAGGCTGTTAAGGCCCAACAAAGACGTGTGATCTCTGCTTGTGTGCAGTTGGCATAGGAGGGTGCCAGAAGGCTTGGGTTCCCAGTTCTATCTGCCTTCTGGCACTCCTGCAAGAAGACACAGAGAGGGGATCATGCTGCCATGAGCTCAGATGGTGGGGAGGGCAGGATATAGAGGCAAAGAAGGTAAGAAACAAGCAGAGACCACCCAGGAGGATCTGAGCCCCCAGAAGCTCAAATGAGCCCTGTACCCATGGCTGTGAATCTCCCCACAACTATTCATCCATTTTCCCCATTATACAAGAAATTCTCAAACACCTAACATATTGCAGATGCCCCAACAAAATTCAGTTTTGTTTTGTTTTGCTTTGTATTTTTGTTTTTCAGGGGCCTGGGATTTTTTGTTCTTTTCTTTTTTACAGTGTTTGGCATGAAGTTCAGGACTTTGCACATGCCAGGCAAGCACTAAACTACACTCTCCCCACACCATGGCTCATTTTTAGATTAACCTCCTGACAAACCAAGGAGGACCCCAGAATATAAGAATCAGGTTCCCACTTCTAAGCCCAAACGCTTTCATTTTAGAATATGAACTGCACGTGTCGTTTTGACTCCTTAAAGCAATGTGAAATTTCATAATTGCTGGACTGACTTGTTCTCAGAGGACAGATGCTTGCATGTATTTGCTGTCATTAGCCATGCATTTATTCATGGACTCATTCACTCATCTGGAAAACATGCTCCAAGTATTCCATGCTACTGCCTTCACTCGAGCAGGGATAACAGAGTTCCTGGCGGGGATGGAGATTAATAGGGGACCCACACACAGTCTTAACATCTCCTTAGGGTCCAGCACTTCATGTCCTCCATCTTTCTGTCCTTTACCCAGAACCTTATGGGGCAGTGCTGGGACCGAGGAGAATTTAGGCCCACTGTGCACTGAGGCCCCACAGCCATTAACAAGTGCCAGGCCCACCCGAGAGAAGATTCCCATACAAAGCAGGCATGTGACCAAGGTTGGGGTGGGAGGGGAAGGCAAAGGCCCCAGGATGGGAAGTTCACTCTCTGAGGACACCAATGCCCTCCTATCACCTGGGAGAATCAGTCAAGATCATTACATGGACAGCAGTGGAGTCATCTGCCACCACGAAGGAAGATCAAGGTGATGTCACCATTCACATCTGTGCATGCTTGACTTTTCACGTGTCCTGTCGCCATTACTGCTGCAGGAGGGTACACAAATCCACAGAGGTGGAAGAAGAAGGCGATCCTTTGAAGCTTGCTTGGTGGTCACTTGGGAAGGACATGGGCTCCATCAGTCTCATCTTTGGAAGCAAGGTAGATGGAATGAGGTGTAAGGGAAGTTCCAGAGCCATCAGTGATGAATGTACTGGGCCTGGGGGCACATATCTTTATTTTCAGAACTTAGGAGGCCTAAGTAGCCAGGGCTATACAGTGAGATCACCCCCCCCCCCAAAAAAAAGATTAATATAGTGAAGAGGGCAAGACAGAGGAGGAAACCCCTTCAACCACAGGCTACATGTAACGCAAAAGAGCACAAGTATAGAAAGCCACGCTGGTGGTCATGGCGCACACCTTTAATCCTGGCACTTGGGAGGCAGAGGCAGACTGATCTCTGTGAGTTCTAGGCCAGCCTAATCTACAGAGTGAGTTCCAGGCCAGCCTAATCTACAGAGTGAGTTCCAGGCCAGCCAGAGCAACACAGAGAAACCCTGTCTTGAAACAACAACTGGGGGCTGGGGGGCATATGATCCCCAAATATCAACTTCCAAATG
The DNA here is from genome assembly GCA_004026605.1 of Ondatra zibethicus. NCBI lineage: Eukaryota > Metazoa > Chordata > Mammalia > Rodentia > Cricetidae > Ondatra > Ondatra zibethicus. Next base: position 76,832 of record PVIU01002729.1, on the reverse strand, counting down.
TCAGAGAAAGTGGGATCCATGTGACTGGTCAGGGATCTGTGTTCTAGTGAACCCAGAGACTTTGTGCCTCAGTGTACCCCTGGTCCAGTTCTTCATTCTGGGGCTAAGAATCCGGAAATCTTAGTGAGTTTCCTCTGGCTTCAGATCTGCGAGAATAACAGAAGGAGAAAAGTCTTCAAACAACATCACTTAATAATCTACACCAGGGCACTTAAACGATGGTGGGCTACAGGACACAGCCCTGACCTCCTTGGCCAAGTGATGGCAGCAGATTAGCCCCAGACCTTGTGCCAAGCTTCAAAATGAATGAGACTTGGGTAGGCTACCTTAGGACATGACCCAAGACCCAAATTACTCATTAGCCAGCCTGAGTGCTGGCCCTCGTGTCCCTGTCCTTGGCCAGAAAGAGAGATGAAAGCTGAGCCGCAAGCTCAGGGCGAGGCCAGTCTGATAGCTCAGCAGCTATCTCAGCCCATGGCATTGTGAAAGCCTGGTACAGCCAAGAGGGAGGCTGGGCTTTCAAACATGCCTGCACCCTTCACATCTCCCTTCTTTCACCCCACCTAAACAAACAGAAGCAAAGATGAAGAAAAGTCATCAGTGGGGATTTTAGTAGATGCCTCTCAAAGCCAAAGGTCCTTGAGTCAGTATGGTTGACTGTACCCCAAGACCTGGAAAGGAGTTCCTCTGAAGGTTAGACCCATGGAAGGGGCTGTTCTTTCGCTGTCCAGCTGAGAACAGGGCTCCTCAGATGCAGGTGCGAGGTGCAGTCAAGGCCATTCTGCGATCTGGTCTACCCAGTCTTTGCCTTCCCAGGGTAGGTTCCTGTGTGGCCATGCCCAGCCTTGCTTTTTCATGCTTTCCACTCTGCTGGAAACTTCTAGAAGATAGCAAATCCTTCCCTTAACACTGTCGGAGAAGATCCAGGTGATAACCACATGTTCGCATGTCTCCACACTCTCAGCCCAAACCTGGCTCTGGAACCACCCATGACCCTTGTCTCTTGACCATGGGTCTTTGCTTGCCCACTGGGGAAGTTGTACATTGTCAGTCTGCAGGGAAAACGGTGCAGTAAGAGAGGAAAATGCTGGGCAGGTATTTGGAGTTTCTTGGGGGTCCCTGCTCTTGACTCTTCAATAGGGAATTGCTGACAGTAATAAAACACGCAGCAGGACATCAAGGTCAGACAAAGGTTAGCAAAGACATCAGTTCGAAGCTCTCACCCATTCTATTTTCTCAGCAGCCAGGAAACAGTGTGACTATAATACACCAATGGTTGAGGGGACAACTGAGTAAATGATTGATACCAATGTTAAGCCCAAGATCTCAAGACGTTGCAGAATTTGGGGAAAATGACAAACACTGAGGATTTTGACAGAGGGCTCCTGCCTACCAAGCCTTCCATGTGTGTTCTGCAGACAAATTCAAACACCTGTCATCATTCTACAAACAAGCTCAGGGCTGGCTGGGCGACAGTAGGAGCCCTTCTGCCTCTGGTAGGCATGTGGCAGGAAGGGAGCTGTGTCAAAAGCAAGAGTCACTCACCGACATTTCTTAAAGCACTAGTAGGCAAACATAAAGTAATCGGGACCACAAAAGCAAGCATAGGACTGCGGCAACGGAGTGCTGCGGTGAGGAAGGGAGACGGCATTCAGGTCCGAATACCAGGTGGGCAAGTGGAAATTTATAAGCAAGAAACAGACGGAGGGCTGGGGCAGGATTGACTCAGAGAAAGCAACAAGGGTCAGGGGGATTCTCACCAAGCCAACTCACAGAACAGGTGAGGGGACCAGACACTGCCTGGGGGCTGGTGAGTGATGTTGCAGGTATGTGGGTGGAGGGGAGTGAGGATCCTTGCTAAAACAGACAGGTATGAGAGTTTGGCAAAGCAAGGAACCTTTGTTAGAAGACAAATGTGATGCTATCAGTCATTGGAATTAATCTTACTTGATGTCCTAAATTGTGCCTCTTCTTACCTGTCCCACCGGCCTTGCTGGCTTTGTGTCAATCTGACACAAACTAGAATTATCTGAAAGAAGGGAACTTCAACTGAGAAAATGTCTCACAAGATATGACTATAGGACATTTTCCTAATCAGTGATTGATAAGGGAGGGCCCAGCTCATTGTGGGTGGTGTCATCCCTGGGGTGGCGGTTCTGGGTTCTATAAAAAAGCAGGCTGAATAAACTCTGTGGTCGATGCTGGGCTGGAACTCAGCATCCTTCTACTCCCCACCTTCCCAATACTGTAATTGCATACACATCACTAACCCAGCTCAGCCCTGGACTTCTTCTCCTTTCCCTCTTTGAGACAAAGACTCCTCTAGATCAGGCTAGTATCCAGTTCAGTATGCATCTGAGGATGACTTTGAACTCCTGATCCCCCTGCCTCCATCTCTTCAGTGCTGGCATTACAGGAGTGAGCCATCACATTTGTTTGCATGCAGTGCTAAAGACAAATCCAGGGCATCACGCATGTTTAGCAAACCATCTACCGACTGAGCTATAGGCCCAGCCCAGCCCTAGGACTTTGGTGGTGACCAGATGGATCATTTCCAAACCTGTGTCTCTAGTTCCCACTTCCCATCATGCTCCAGGTCTGTACTTCCATCTCCAAAACATGCTAGGTGCCACTGGCCACCTTGCCTTTCTCAAGCTGGTCTGAATCCTCACTTGGATTTTCTCAGTGATCTGATTCCCCTGTGTCACCTTAGCTTCCTAGCTAAGTGTTCTCACTATCTTTTCTGAAATAGCAGCTCTCTTCTTATAAAACTAACTATCTCTCTCTCTCTCTCTTTCTCTCTCTCTCCAGAAGGCTGGTTTTCCTAAAGCTATGCTAAAGAAACAGAGGGATAATTATCCCTTTAATGAGATGGTGTGTCTTTCCTTCCCTGAATGCCCACTCAGTAGAGTAGTCTCTTACAGAGCCACAGGAACGCACACTTGGCAAACCGGCCTCTTTTATGAATTACTCAGACAAGTACAATGTTTCCTCTTCTTCTGTTTCCTTTCTGAACAGTTTCCCTAACACTTTCACTTTTATTCCTTTTCTAAAGCTGCTCTCCTTGCCATGTGGCTGCTTGTCCTCACCCTGGCCAACATCACGTGGCTGCCATGCACACATAACTCAAACAACATGACTTTTCTCTTGTCCTCTTTTCTATTTGCCTCCTCCAGGGAGCTGCTGAGATTTACAGTGTGGTGATAGCGTGTTTGTGCTATACAAATAAAGCTTGCCTGAGGATTACAGTGTGAGGCGAGTCACTAGTTAGCCATAGAGACCAGGCAATGGTGGCACACACCTTTAATCCCAGCACTCAGGAGACGGAGGCAGACGAATCTCTGTGAGTTCAAAGCCACCCTGGGCTATACTAGATTGATCCAGTCTCAAAGACAAACAGAGCCAGGGGGTGGTGGTAGTGGTGGTGGTGGCTCACAGCTTTAATACCAGTACTTGGGAGTCATGCATCTTTATTCCCAACACTAGGGAGGTGGAGACAGGCAGGGATATGGCTGGGTGGAGAGAGAAATATCAGAGGAGAGGACAGGAGCTCAACGCATTCATCTGAAGATTCACAGAGACAGGATCTTGACCCCTTGGTTCTGAGGATTTCATAGAGGTAAGAATTAGTGGCTGGTGGGCTGGAGAGATGGCTCAGTGGTTAAGAGCACTGACTGCTTTCCCAGAGGTTCTGAGTTCAATTCCCAGCAACCACATGGTGGCTCACAGCCATCTATAATGAGATCTGGTGGCCTCTTCTGCCATGCAAGCAGGATACTGTATATATAGTAAACAGATAAATCTTTTTTTTAAAAAAAAAAAGAACTAGTGACTGGACCCCCTAATATCTGACTCTGGGTTTTTATTATTAAGACAAATTAGAAATTGTGCAACCTTGGACTTTTTTTCTAATTTGAATTTAATTGCCAAATTTCTTTTTGAATTTGTCAAATTCTTTTTGTCATTTTTTTTTCTTCTGAGACATACTCTCACTGTGCAGCCATGATGGGTCTGGAACTTGCTATGTAGATCAGGCTGGCCTTGAACTCATAGAGATCTTCCTGCCTCTGCCTCTTGAGTGCTGGGATGAAAGGCGTTGGCACACCACAGCTAGTCATTAAATTCTTTTTCTAACAAGAGTAAGAACCCAAAGAGGGAGTCTTGATGTCTCTATGAGGTAACTCTGCCAGGACTCCCTCAAATTACAGTAACACTTGCATCCTTTACTATAGCCTCTTGCTAATCTATAAAATGTAAAGATATAATCTTGCTATCAAACATAGAAGTAATAAATAGTCCCCCCCCCCAAGGAGGGAAACCCAAACAAGCAAGCAACGAATAGAACATAATTTTAAAAAATGTTTTACAGACCAACTTCTATTCACTTTTGCCCCAGCCCCCCGTCTCCGACATGATGCCCAGAAGAGTCACAAGCAAGCCATTGCATGCTGACCAATCCAGGGAAGTCAAGATCTTGTTTTGTTTCCTTTGCAAAAGCTCTCCCAGTCTGAGCCATCTCTGCCTGAAGGCAGAGCCCAGAAGTTTCCTACTGTCTGCCTCTGTTTCCCCATGCCAGCCAGAACGCACCCAGATCTCCCCCTTGCCGTCTGAATAACATTCTCTTTGGGGCCATTGCAGGAAAGAAAGCAGCTGTAGGTGGAAATGAATGTGGAGAGTTTCTCAATGGACTAGAATTGTAAATCACTCTGAAGTTGGAAACCCTAGGAGCTGTGCCATGCAAACCACAATCCCCTAAACCTCTGTTTGAAAAAAATGCCCTAAAACCTCTGGAGACCTGGCAGGGCATTCCTTTTTGTTGTTTGGCACTTGGCTGCTCTGGTTCTGGCTGAACCTCAGCAGCCTAGAGGCACAGAAACACTTACAGCCTCAGAGCCTAGATGAGAATGCTCCCAAGGCACCTGGTTACTTTTCCTCTAGCCTCTAAAGCAAGGGGAAACCCCTCTGGCTTGGGGTGGAGGGGGGAGAGGTATAAGCAGGGACATATAGGGCGCTAGGTTCTCTAGTGTCTCTCTGTCCCATCGTCCTTGCTTTCTGGTAGTCGATCCTCGCCTCAAGGCTTGAGTTTGGCCATCAGCTGGGCTCGGGACCTTGATCTCCAGTCTTTGCAGTTGTGCTAGGGAATACTGGAGGCCAAGGCCCTTGGGCCTGGGAGGGAAGAACGTGGGCTGCAGATGGGGCTTGCAGGAAGCTTTGAAGTTCTGAGCAGGACGGGGGAGGCGTGGGAAGTGAGACGTCTGTTTCCCCGAGTTCCCAGGAGGCGAGATGTCTCTCTGTCATCTTATAGGCCTCAGCATAGCCTAAAGGTGCTGGCTAAAGCCTGTCTTGGCCCTGAGTAAATCAGGCCAGAACCAAAGAATACACTTGAATGGAAGTGGAAAATTAGCCGCTATGCAGGAGAAAGCCTCCTCTCCAAAATATATATGCATCAAAGTGTACCCCTGTCTAGCTGGGACAGGAGCCATGAAAATGCAAATGTGGGTTTTGAGAATGCTAATGTTGGAAGTGGAGAACAATGCGGAGACAGACTTCTTGGGGCCAGGCAGAGGGCCCCAGGGCAGGATGTGGGAGCCAGTGGGGGCAGGGATGAAAGGGGGAAGGAAGCGGTGTGAGGGGCCTGGAGATGAGAAAACAGCGGGAGCCTGGCAAAGCTGAAAGACTAGAAAGAAGGGAGTGTGGAGAGGATGGGGCCGGAGGACCTGACCGCTGACCGCTGACCTGAGGCCATGGGCCCAGGAAACAGGAGGGGGACTTTAGGGACCCATCTCTGAGTGGCAGCCCAGCAGGGTGGGATGTGCCTAGAGGTCAAGGCTTGGAGCAAGAGACAGAAGGTCTTAGATTTCTTTAAGAACCAGGAAAGCAGAGGCAGGCTCTGCTTGGGTGCTAGGGCTCAGTGAGGTATTAAAAGATGCGAGAGTCAGGTGCCTCACCAAAGCCAGGGCTGGGAGGGCGCTGTCATACCCAGAGCTGCGTCACTGGCTCGCCGTCCTACGCTTGGTGATGGAGAATTGCCTTCCGTGAGTTCTTTCATCCTTTTACCTGCGATGAAGAGCTCAGTGACCACTGGGAGGTTGGATGAGTGAAGCATTTGCCTTGTGGGTGTTTGCTGGTGTCTCTGCAGGGGAAAAAAGAGTGTAGGCTTCATAAAGCAAACCACATTCACCTGTGGAGGCCTGATGAGGCTCCCTCCAAGCTCAGCCTAGAAAACCTGCACTTAGTTCTTCACCAAGCTGCCTCCCTCTCCCAGAGGTGCCCGTGCACCCTCTTGTAGGGAGAATTCCCTACGTTAACCACTACAGCCTCGTGAACAGAAAGCAGACCCCTGGGGGCAGGTATGTGACCCCAGAGAGGTGAAAGCATGGTCCTAGCTGCCAGGCCAAAGTCAAAGCCCTGTGGGAAAACCTTCATTTGGAGAGTGGGTACTTCCTTTGGAAGACTGGATCCAGGTGACGTGGTTGGCTCGGGGGCTTGCTCATTCTTGCTCAGCAGTACCTGGTGCAGCCCTGGCCTACAGGTCAAGCTCAATAAATCACTGCTGAGCCACTGGGTCTTCCCATCTAGACTCGAAGTTCCCGGAAGGCTAAGAGTAGTGGTGCCTCACTCGCGTTGCACCCTCTAGGGCTTGGCCCAGCACCTGCTGAATGAAGGCTCGGGTGAATGAGTCCATTCATCAGAGAGTCTGGGGCCAGGCGCAGGGCAAGGCAGAGAGAATACACAAGGGAATACGATATGATCCCTGAGCCCTGCCCTTGCGCAACTCCTCCAGCGCCTTGGCCTGGTGAATGGAGAGAAGAAAGCAAGCATGAAAGGAAACTGTGGGAAGGGCCAAGCCCTTCTGCTAATTGCTTTATGACCTGGTAGATAGCTCAGAGATACAGCCCTCTGGGGCCCTGCCCTCTCCTTCTGGCCATGCTTGGCTGCAGGCAGCACTGATGAGTGGCTGGCAGCTGGCTCGAGCTCAGAGCTTCCAACAGGTGCTTTTGTTTGTAGAAAAGGGGGGATATAGTGCCCTGTTTTTCCTTACACACCTCAGACATAGAGAGGGCTAATGGCATGTTCAGTTCCTGGAGATAAATGCATCCTATACGTTCTCTTGGGCCCAGCGACTATCAGAAACCACAGAGGCAGAAGGCCAAAGTCCTGGGCATAGGTGTGTGCGTGTCTGCACGCGTGTGCATGCATGTGTGCACTAGCTACTTGGTCCCAAGTGGCTTAGGGAAGTCTCTGTGATTTCTACTGAGGCTCAGAGTTATCCCAAGTTCCACCTTTTCCCATGCAGCTATGGCTCCCAGAGGTCAGGAGAAGGGTTCAAGGAAAATGTTGGATCTTAAAAAGATGGACATCTTTGTAAAATACTGGACATACTCCTCTTCTGCATACAAGGCTCATGACTTCTGAGATCAAACTCAGAGAGCAAGTGAAGCTCTCTCTCTTTCTCCCCTCTCTTCCTCCCTCTCTTTCTACCTCTCTAGTGTGCCCCCCCACCGTGTGTGTGTGTGTGTGTGTGTGTGTGTGTGTGTGTGTGTGTGTGTGTGTGTGTTTCTTCCCGGAAATTGAAAGTGAAACAGACTAGGGGCGTGTCTAGGGTTCATCCCGGAACAATAAGCAGGAGGGAGCAAGATTGGCCCACAGCCCATGAGCAGAGCCTGGCAAGACTTCAGTGAACCAGGGCTACACATGAAAAATCTGTGAAACAGAAAATGCCCCATTCACCACAGCCTCTCTACCTGCTTTGCCCGGAGTCCAGACTGCAGGTAACAAACCCCTACCATAATGACAAGGAGCACCCAAGAGGCCAGGAGTTATCTCTTTCTGGGAACTTAGTCTAAGACAAAGGCTAGGTCACCCTCCACCAGGCGTCCCAGGCAGGTAATAGCATAAGATGATTGGCAGATTCATAAGAAGGGAATGAGTACAAGAAAATTTACTGCATTGGTCAGCCTTACAGCCCCATGGGCACATGGGAACTCTATCCTACAGATAGAAATGAGTACAGCAAATACTTACAATCTCCTTCAGAGCAGGTAGAAAGACCTGGGCTTTCTGACCTGGCATACACATTGTCCTGGAGGGAAATGGAGACGGAGGATGAGGAGCATAGCGATGAGGACCCTTCTGGATGGATGAATTCTCTGCCATCATCACTGCGGTTCAAGATCCCATCAGGCCTCCCTTCCTTACCTGTTTGCTGACTTCTGCCCTGCCTCTCTCACCCCACTTCACTCATGCCAAACGCAGTGACGTTAAAACACAAGTCACACCATATTCATGGATGTGGTGTGTGTTGGGGCTAGACTCCAAACACTGGATCCTATAACCCTCATCCCAGGAACCTCCAGGAGCCACTGCTCTTATTATAGTGGAGAACCCATCCTATATAGTTCTGCAGGACCTTTGGGCCTCTTTAGCCTCTCGTCTCCATCTCTTCCCTGCAGACAGGCTGTCCTCCAGATCCTCAGTTGTGCAAGAACCCTCCTATCTCCCCCCCTCCCCGGCCAAGAGGGAGTGGTTGTTTATACACTGATGTGGTCGCTCATTAAGATTTGGTACGGTTTATGATTATGGAGGTATGGTTGGCTGGAGGTTAATTGGATTGGTAGATGGTTATACCAGTCTTTCCAACACTACACTGTAAGCTTTCTATTAATATTGTCAAGGAAGGGTCTTACTTTGTAGCCCAGGCTGAGCTTAAGCTGAGTCCTCAGCCTCCCATCTAGCATCCGTATGGATGAGCAAGCCTAGCTCAGACTCTAAGCTTCTTAGGCCAGAAACCAGAGATGCTTTTTTTCCCTATTGTATAACTCATGTGCACAGCGCACACTCCTATTGTATAACTCATGTGCACAGCGCAAGCCCCAAAATATCAGTTGACCAAGAGAAGGGGGAAAATGGTGCAGCCAGCTCTTGATTGCAGGAAAGCATTCTGGCAGGACCAGGATCCAGGTGCTCTTCCTTCAAGCTGGGTGCCACCATTCCATTCCTCCCGTCTAAGTCAGGTTTCACTCAGCCAGTTGGTGGTTGTCACGGAACGTGTAAATTTATGTCTGTCTGTGTCTCTATGTGGATTGAGGGTGATGGTCACCTGTTATGGGATATTTGTACACTGTATTGCTGTGGTCAGTGTGATAAAAAGCTGAACAGCCAATAGTTAGGCAGGAGGTATAGATGGGACTTGGGGCAGAAAGGGAACTCTGGGAAGAAAAAAAAAGGAGAGGAGGAGGAGGAGGAGGCAGAACTGCCAGCCAGACTCAGAGGAAGCAGCATGTGAGGTAACGAGCCATGTGACAGAACACAGATTAAAATAAATGGGTTAATTTAAGTTATAAGAGCTAGTGGGACACGCCTAAGCTTTCATAATTAATAATAAGTCTCTGTGTCATTATTTATGAGGTGGTGGCCCAAAGAAAAATCCTTCTACAGTCACCTAGCTTCTAGATCCTGGCTAAGAAATCGGTACCCAGAAAAGTCTCTTGCCACATATAAAACTCCCTTGCCTGAGCACTCTTCTTTAGAAAAAGTCATGGTTGCCTCTGATACCTCATTGCTGACCTAAAGGAAAAGCAATGATATACTTGGTTTTTGTATTTTAAAATAGGGTCTCATGAAGCCCAGGCTGGCCCTAAACTGGCTATGATTTACACACACACACACACACACACACACACACACACACACACACACACACTGGGTGGGGTGGTGGAGGGAGGGAAAGAGTGAGGGGAAGAGAATTGAGGGATCCATCTTTTAGTCTGAGGGAAAAGAATATGCTAAGCTTACTCCAGATTGGGCACGCAAATGAACAAAGTATCTGGATAGATGACTTGTGTAAAGGGAGGACATGGCCGGCGAGGGTGCTGGTCTCACATGTCTCTGTAGCATCCTCCCTGCAGAAGCTCATTTACCACTGGGACACTCAGCTCAGGTTAGATGCTCCACTGTATCTGCTGGATGAAGACACGAATATACCTTTCATTGGTCTGGAGAGGCCCTTGGATGGCAGGGACACAGCCACCTTACCTACAGGAGACAGGCATTTGTGTGAGCACTTATTTGTGACCGCTTTGAGGTCCATTATTCAATAACCTAACTTTCTAACAGAAGCCAGAGAGCAGAGCCAGTTTCCAGTGCCCTTTGCCTGGCCCCTTTGAGCTTCCACAGCCTTACGTGGGACACAGGTAGATTCTTTACTTCTCTGAGGCTTTTTATCTGAAAATAACGTCAACCTAATATTTATCCAGTGCTAGGAACTGAAGAGGTGATCCAAGATAAACCAGAAGTGGCCTCTGCCTTGTCTAATGAAAGAAACTACAACTGCAGTTTGGAACACATGTGTGGCTGAGAACCTCAGCGCGTCACAGCTAAAAACAGCAGTGGGGTCTATGTAAAATTAGGGTGCAGAGAGAATGGGCCATTTCTGCAGAGACCTGGAGGATGAGAGATGGACAAGGTGAAGTGAAGGGTCTAAGTGATGGACAACTGGTGTAAAAAACTAGCAGCAGGAAGAAGCTGGGGAGGAGAAGGGATCTGAAACGGTCCAGCACAGGTTGACCAAGGGACGGTTGGACCGGAAGAGAGGACAGCCACTTTTGTGTCAATGGCTACATACCATGCGCCAAGAAAGAAAGCACTTGGGCTGTTCCGTGGGAAACCAGGACTGAGGAACTACAATCAAACCTCAGCGTTCCTCTCATACTTCAGATAACCATCCTGGAGCCAGGGACTGGAAAGGTGGTCAGCCTACATATCTCATATTAGAGATGAGAAAACAAGGGCTGGGATCTCTAGGTCAGCAGTGGAATGCTTGCTTGGCATGCAGGAGGCCCTGGATTCCATGCGCGGCACTGCATAAAACCACGTGTGGTTAGTACAATTCCTGCAATCCCAGCAATTGGAAGGTGGAGGCTGGAGGCTCTGAAGTTTAAGGTCATCCTCAGCAAGTTTAAGGCCAGCCTAAGATACATGAGACAGTGTCTCAAAACCAATAACAACCCCCAAACAAAACAAAAAGCACATTTAAGTCGACAATGACAAGAGCTACAGTTGTGCTGGGCGTGGTGGCCTATAATCCTCCTAGCACTTTGGAGGCCAGGGCAAAAAAAATCCCTCACAAATTCCAGACCTTATCCTGAGCTGTATAGTGAGTTCCTGGCCAGCCTAGGCTACAGAGAGAGGCAACCTTGTCTCAACTGAAGATGGTATGCTGATTCGTGCATCTGGCAGTGGCCAGGTCAAAAACCCTTTCCCTTCTTACGAGTGATGCCCTGCCCGCTTGCCCTCTGTAGCGGTGGTGATGGTGGTGTAACGAAATGACTAATGGGTGGAGGCTTGCAAGCATCCTGACAGCGGACGGGTAGCCCAGGCCAGGGGTCAGGGATGGGGGCGGGGGGGGGCAAGCGCGGGGCTGCTGCTCAGGAATGCACCCCAGCCGGCCTGTAGCCTGCCCTCTCCCAGGCCCTACGGCAGCCTCCCGGGTAGGTGGCTCCGCCTTGGATCTTTTTCTTTCCCTCGCAGACCTTACCTGCCTAAACAAACAGCCAGGGCCTCCCACCCGCTGCACGCCCGCCCCCGGGACAGGAAACAAGCGGTGACAGCTCCCGGCCTATGCCTGCCGCGGACCCGCAGCCGGGTTAGCAACCCGGCGCCGCGGCGCTGCGATTGGCTGAGCGCGGCCCAAGAGGCGCCGCGCCGCTCCAATGGGCGGCCGCCGGAGGCCCCGGGGAGCGAGGTTTTACATGCCTGTGGTATTTGCTCAGAGGGGCATGACCACTTTGGGCAAGTCTTTAAATGTGAGTCAGCTTTCGGCCGATCCCTGGGAAAAATTCCTTCGGTGTTGTCAGGCAGGGCTAGCTAGCTGTAGCTTTTTTTTTCTTCGCCCCAACAATTCAAAAGGGATAATCCTACTGAATGGGAAAAGGCATTCGGACCCTGTCCAGAGGCTCCCCATCCAGAGGCCCCTTTAACTCTGGGGTGGGTGCGCTCCTCCGAGCTGATTTCTGTGGGGTCAGGACCCCAGCCCTCTTTGCCCCAAGCTCCCCACACCCCACCCCCATCCCGTCTGAAGCATTGCACACATGGACCAGGGGACACCTAGGCCTCAGGGGCACAGTGCATAAGACAGGAGGAAGGCTTGCTTCCCAGGGTCTGCCTCCTGCCCCTCTCATGGCGACTCCAGACTTGGATCTGGCGTACAGGTGGTCCCCTCCCACCTCTCTAAGCTTAGATTCCTCTTTGGCAAAGCAACCGTGTTAATGCTAGTTTGGTCTTTCCAGCTTGCTTGGGCAAGCCCTTTCTGCATTCTTGGCCTCAGTTTCCACCGAAGAGGGTCAAGTTGGGTGTGGAAGCGTCCCTAAACATCTTTCTGGTTCTACATGTGCCCCTCTGGAAGAGCCTGGTTCCTCCCTGCACAGTAGCCACGTGTCATTTCAGAGACACCCAGCAGCCGGGTGCAGAAGGGGTGGGGGCCACCAAAAAAGGCTAAGGGCTGAAGGAAATAAGCAGGCACTTGAGGATTTACGTGTAATTTGGTTTTAAATGAACATCTTGTGCAGAAGAAGAGGCAATTTGGCACCTGCTGTTGGTGAGTTAATAGCTTAGGCACTTGGTAACGGCCACAATACTGCGAAGAGACCATTAGTGCATGTGGCATGTGGCAAGCGTTGTGGGCAGGGCTGATGGCTTGGGAAGCCTCTCTGCAGCCAAGGCAGGCAGGCATGCGGCGCTTTGCCTCATTTAGGGGGCTTTGCAGTCTGGGCATGGTGCAGCCCTTAGAGCCTTGCATCCATGGGAACATGAGGGCACTGGGTGCTTCTGTGTGTGACCAGCATGGTTTGCCAGAAAGAATTCTGTACTCTGCTGCTAATCAGGTGTGACCATGAGCAAGTCACTGGTCTGCCTTGGTCTCTTTTTCCTTAGCTGTAGGGTGAGGTGTTAATTCAGTTACCCTCTTCCCAAGCCCTGACCTCCATAATTAAATGGAATAATGTATACGCCACTGCTTGCTTGCTTATTTGTTTGTTTATTTGTCTATCCATCTGTCTGTCTATCTATCTATCTATCTATCTATCTATCTATCTATCTATCTATCTATCTATCTGGGGCATAGATGCCACCTATGGCAGCAAGAAAACAACTCTCTCTATCATGTGAGTTCTGGGATTTGAACTCAGATCATCCGACTTGGCAGTGAGTGCCTTTCCCCTCCAAGCTATCTTGCCAGCTCTTGGCTATTATTTTTAAGTAGACAAAGGCAAGCAATTGTTCATCGCGCTGAATGGATGGCTAGAAATTGGGCGTCTGCTCCCACCGGATGATACTGCAACAGGCAACAGGGCATTTGTTCCGTGACAGGGTTTCGGTGTTAGCCTGGGAATCAGCATTAATTTCTTCATTTCCTCCTATCAGTGCCTACCCTGCCTTGGCAGCTTGAGCTGGCCACCATTCTCACCCTATTTTGTTTTCTCCACCTCAGCTGGCTTCTTCCAACCTCTTGGGAGTCAAATAAATTGTGCTGTACCTTGGACAAGTTTGGAGATCTGGTAATGAGACAGCATGACTAAGAGAAAGTAAAGTCAAACCAGACTGGCCGCTTCCTTTCTCTCTTTCCATACGGAGTTCTGAGCATTACTGAGGCAGGAGAAAGGGAACAGTGATGAAGGAAAGGATTCTCTTTTTAATTCCTTGGGCTGGAGAGATGGTTCAGTTGGTAAAGTGTTAAGTATCGGGACCTGAGTTCAGTTCCCCAGCATCCTGGTAAAAAGCCAGCATTTGTAATTGCAGCACTAGGGAGGATCCTGGAGATTGCTGGCCAGCCAGTCTACCCAAGTCAATGAACTCCAGTTCAGTTCCTTGCCTCAAAAAATAAGATGGAGGAGAGAAATTGAGGAAGATATCCACCATCAATCAACCTTTGACCTCCTCGATCATCTGCATCTCCTCCCTCCCTTCCCCTAAAAATTTAGAAAATGGACCTAAGCAGGGTGGTGGTGGTGCAAACCTTTAATCCCAGCACTTGGGAGGTAGAGATTGGCAGATCTCTGCATTTGAAGCCAGCCTGGTCTCCAGAGTAAGTTCTAGGACAGCCAAGAAAAACAAAACAACAAAACAAACATACAGGAAGGAAGGAAGGAAGGAAGGAAGGAAGGAAGGAAGGAAGGAAGGAAGGAAGGAAGGAAAGAAACAGATCGAAGCCACAGCAGGTCCAGGCAGTCATTTTGTGCTGCATTAAAAAAGAGAATTCATGAAGACTGTGGAGCAAATGGAGTTTGATTCTGCTGGGGCAGACAAAACAGCTTTCAGAGGAATGGTGTCTGGGCTACTTCACTAAGAGAGAAAGAGGTCTCCTTTGCATGTGCAGGCTAGAAGAGATACACAGTCAGGTGCCAGATGTGTCGGCAGCTCAGGTGGTTGACTAAACTGAAGCTAAGTGGCATTGTGAAGTGTGGTAAAGCGACTGGACTTCATTTATCGGGAGTGGAGAGCAGCTTGAATTGTTGGGAAAGACCAGCAGTGGAGGAGATTGTCTTTAAACTTCAGGTTGTAGAGTGAAAGTTGGGTCATAATCAACATTTAAAAATGGAATAGATGAGTGTAGAATGGAACAGAAGACCGCAAAGTACATGCATGTGTGTGCTCTATGCAATACATGTGCTTAGATGACTGTGTATGTTCTGGATCATGATACAAAATGGGTTCACTGGGGTCTTGCCTAAAAATTGTCTGAAATTCGCTGTGTCTGCAGATCTTTCCGACTGAATCAGGAAGGGTGGGTAGAGAGGAAACTATAGGAAGCTCATGTAAACAGGCAAGTGGCTTGGTCCCTTCCAGTGTCTGCTGCAGCCCCACACAGCTCTAGAACAATTTATGACCCTATGACTTAAATATGATAGTCGCTTTCCACTCTTCTGGTGGAACATTATGCAATTATTGTGACCCAAAATTTGAGGTAGTGTACTCAGCGACTGGCTTCTAACCATTGCCCTGGTGTGGATACGAGAGTGGTCATTCCTGCAGACCAGCACTGAATGGCTTTATATTCAAAGCCCAGAAGAAGGCGATTGTGACCCTCTTTTGATCGGAATTGCCAGTGCCCTATCAGACTTGAGCTTAGGGGAGCTTTGGGGGATAGTGTGGATGCTCCTTGTCCAATTCTAACACTTGTCTTCAGCCGCCTTTAGAATAACTGGAGAGTGACTGGCTACCACCTGCCTGGCTACATACCTGGTGATTTAAAGTGGTCTCTAAGAGTTTCCATTTGCCTTTCCTGGCGACCATAGATGCAACTGAAGCCTGTTCACTGAGCTGCCCCTTGCCAGGCGTGTGAGGGTGTTTGATGGTGGTTAGGCAGAAGCCTTGGGTGGGGGGGCTCGATTTCCACCATCCTTCTCAAGGAGGGAGGGGCAGATTTCTCACAGTGAAAGAGTGTGTGCAGGTTGAAGGAAAGACATAGACAAGTAGAAAGAGAAGAGAAAGCCCTGAGGCTCCTAAGGAAAGCTATGTGGGACAACACAATCCAGCCTGCTTCTTTTTAAGGTAATCGACATTGTACACATTTGTTTCATGTTGAACACACCCACGCCCTCCTTGCCTATCTGTACCCACACCCAGCCCCATGTATATAGTACAGATAGCTCCTAGTTCGGTTTACATAACCAGGGACACGGCCTCTCAGTTACACCCCCAGAGCAAACATACCCAAGGCTGTGCTTTGGACTCCACGGAAGTGTACATCCTTCCTATAGGAGCTGGGATTTCCTCCAGTTCCTTTGATTTCAGCTGGTTCCTAGCCCACAATAGAAAGAGCAATTTACCACGGTCTAAGTAACACCATGAGCCAAGTCCCGAGCGAGGCATCTTGTATGTTCAACAAACTCTGATAATATTATCACTGTAGCTAAAACCCCAACACAAGGATGTCTGAGTTTCTCTAGACTGTGATGCCATGCTGGATTTCTGAGACATCCCACTCTCTCCAGTTCCCTTCAGGAATTGCTTTCTGTGAGATCTTGGGACACCATCTGACCCTCTTTCTGTTCTGTCACATGAAGTTCATCACAGAAATCATCTGATTCAGCAATCCTTGCTAGAGGTCCCCTTACATGTTACATGGCTCATTCACTGTTTTCTTCAGGACTAAAGATGTGAACTAACATCTCCCCAAGCATTTTTTAAGATCTTTCTTCTTAGGTCATTCATATGACCTTTAAATTTGATCACTGCTTCCCCCAGGAGACTAATATCTACTTTGTAGTAAGGCTGAAATATTCAAATCTGTCTTCTATGTGTTAGTCCTTTGGATGTTTGGAGACCAATGTGACAGCATCCTTAATTCTCTTGTCCTCAGACTGAACGTGCCCAGTTCAGCATTTGCATTGGTACCACCAGTCATACTAGTGTCATTATAGGTCACATTTGAGTGAATGACAGAACTGTGAGCATTGGCCATTTGCCAAGCCAACGTCCTTCAAAGATATTACCGATTTTTGTACCCAACCTGTAAGCTGAGAACACTCCATTTTACGGAAGAGATAAATGAACTGGTCAGATGTGGGGCTTAGGCCAAGGTCATGCAGTTAGGAATGAGCAGAAGTGGTACTACATTAACTGGAGCCTTTTATCAAATAGACACACACTGTTTTCTTAGAGTGTCGCCAGGGTAGTGTACCTAAGATGCAGTCCTGTTATCTCTAACTAAACATGATTTTATCTCTATAGTCTCATGTCTTGTTTGCTAGAAACTTTTCCCTCTCCTTAGTCTGATTCTGGCTACAGATTGTTACAGCATAGGAGCAGTTTTTCCACTTAAAGAAAGAGAAATAGAGCAAAGATGTTGGTGGTTTCTGCCTATACTCACTCAGGGACACAGCATACAAGTCCAAATGGAATCTTCAAATCCCCCGCCCAGGCAAAGATCGCTGATTTTACAGGTTTATGCGCAGGGTGGAAAGTACTGGAAACATCTGTCACTTTTCCTTAATATTGTTGGAATACAGGAGCCCTCTGGTGGCCAAAACAGTAGCAGGAAGGTGTCCTTGGGAACTTGAGGTTTGCTGGTGATCTGAACCATCATGTGGGATCACACCTCTCCCACTTAGCCTCATTCTTCCTGTTTTCATAGAGGTTGACCTGCTGTTTGAAGACTCCTCTGTATTCTGTCTCCGCTGGAGTTTCTCCTGGCGCCTTTCCCTCCAGCCCTAGCTGGCCCTGTTGATCCCCCTGGAATCTCTCCTTCTCACCATCTTTGGCCTCAGGGAACCCTCCCTGAAATGGGGCCAGGTCCCCCATGGCAGATGCTGAGTGACAGCTGTTGCAGCTGCTTCGCCAGCGTGGAATTCACATCCCTCTTGGGTGGTTAGAGGCAGTGGATGGATTAAGCAATGATGCTTGTTGATAAGCAAACATGGGAAGCATCTTGCTAGACTATGGTCTCCCAGAATCCAGCTTGCAGAAGAGCAGGTGAGCGCCTACTTATTACCTGGTTCCTGGAGTTGGCCTGCTGCGTGGAACAGGGCTCTCCTAGGTTTCTAGGGTTTCCTTACATTGCTTGCATCTCTATAATCTGCACAGAATGTTTTGTCTTCCGTAAGGTCATGCCACACAACAACTGGCAGGAAATGAAAGTGCACACACTAGCTCTCCCAAACCTTAGTCATTGAGAATGGACCCGTTGGTTCAGAGGCAGAAGGTCACTGCAGTCCAGAGGCAGAAGGTCACTGGTGAATCAGTAGGCCGAAGTGAATCAAACAAAGGGAGGAAAGTCAAGATGGGCCAAGGACAAGGGGCAGACATTTTGACTAAGATTTTTGATAGGGTCGCCTTGGCTTCACGTTTAATAAGCTAACAAGGCAATATCACACTTAGTCTGCACTTTGGACCGTTGGGAAAAAGGCATTCTATAAAATGAACTAGGTGATTTTATTGCATTATAGTGTTTAACAATTAGTGGCGTAATCACTGGGTGATCGGGGTGAGATAGGCCAATGCATTAGCTTCACCACAGGGGCAATCAGAGCAGCTTTCCCAGGGTCCTGAGTATGTTGCAAGAAGTGGAGGAGCAATGCTCCTGGGAAAGACATGGCTGGAGAGGGTGGCCAGCTCTCAGGGGGTGTTCCTCCGTTAGTGCAGACCATCCTAGGGGCCCACCCTTTGGAGGACTTTTGGAGAGGGGACAAAATGCAGTTGGGTTTCTATTTCCACGATTGCCCCAGAAAGGAAGCCTTCTATCAAGCTTGATGAATTTTTCTTCTTGAGACAAGTTCTCAGTGTCTGATTCTGGCTACTCTGGAGATGGCTCTGTAGATCACACTGGCCTCAAACTCACAGAGATCCTCTGCCTCTGCCTTCCAAGTGCTGGGATTAAAAAGAATCTGCCATGATGCCTAGATCAGATTTCACTTTTTTTTCTTATTGGTTTGGTTTTTTTTTTTGGGACAGGGTTTCTCTTTATAGCCTTAGCTGTCCTGAAACTCGCTCTGTGTACCAGGCTGGACTCGAACTCACAGAGATCTGCCTACCCATGCCTCCAGAGGGTTGGGAATAAAGGTGTGCACTGCCATCCCGCTGCCAGATTTCACTCTTGAAAAGAGGAAAATGTAGGTGAGACCTACAGGTATGTGTGAGGGAGACATTTTGTGAGTGCATACAGGTGGAAGTCAGAGAACTTGGTGGAGTTGGTTCTCTGTTTCCACATTTAGGTAGATTGTGGGGATCGAACTTAGGTCATCAGGCTTGGCAGCAAGTGCCTTTACCAGCTGAGCCACCTCACTGATCCTAATGTCCTTACTCTTTAGCACCCTAACAAACCACACACACACAGCCTCTAGTTTCCCATGTCATTTACAGGATTCTCTGTGACTTCATTATTCTACCAAGTACCCTCATGGTAGAAGCTTTGGACCACGTAACCCAGCTTACTCTCCACTACGTCCATAATGATGCCCTCTTCCAAAATGGCTGTAGGAGCCCTCGACTGTGGTTTCCTGAGTGCCTTGACTTTGAAGGCCAAAGTGTGTGTGTGTGTGTGTGTG
The DNA here is from genome assembly GCA_004026605.1 of Ondatra zibethicus. Lineage (NCBI taxonomy): Eukaryota > Metazoa > Chordata > Mammalia > Rodentia > Cricetidae > Ondatra > Ondatra zibethicus. Next base: position 57,792 of record PVIU01002729.1, on the reverse strand, counting down.
TGTGTGTGTGTGTGTGTGTGTGTATAGACAGGAGGATCTGTGTGTGGATTCATCATCCCAGCCTCTTCTTAAGGGAAGACTACTAGCACTTCAGGAGTGAGAGGTAACATGAAGAGGCCCGGGGCCTCCTCTGTGTTGCGTTCTCCATCTCACTTCACAAGGAATTGTGGGAAACTCACCAAGATCCTGGTCTTAGAAGAAGAGAAATCAGACAGGCTGCACACTCCATCTCTTACTCCCAACCCAAGGTTGAGCAGAACTCTCAAGACCTGTTTTTAAAAAAATGTTCCTCACTTCATGAGGATTAAGAAACTCTCCCTTTTCACAAGGCAAGATTTGTGCTTTGTTTCTATTTTTTTTATGAAAATGGCTATGACAGTGGAAAGAAAAGGCTGGACAATTTGGGTACCAAGTGAGCTGAGCTTCTTGAAAGGTTAAGATTCCTCAGCTGTTACAAGCGTCAGTGGAAGGGGAAACGGGGCCCTTCCTGACTTTTCGCACACAAACATTTTAAGTGGATCATAAACCCCTGTCTTCTCTCCTAACCAAGTGGGAACATCACTTTGCTAGGGGTTGACAGCGTAGGTTTTGGAGACAGGAGACTGGTTGGGTCCTTAACTCAGATAACTGATGGAGAGGTTGCCTGGACTTGATTGATGTGGGGTTATCCATGGAAACTGTCTCACTTCATTTCTGATAACCAAGGCCCAGCATAAAGGAGTTATCTTTGCCAGACCTACAAAGTGGGAAGTCTTGGCAACAGCTCTGGGCGAAACTAAGAACAGGATGAGGCCAAGTACAGGGAGCGTCACTGGTTTCTGATGAGGGGGTGCATATCAGAGGTGCATGGCCTTTGGGTGGCACTTGGCATGAAAAGGGAAAGTGGAACTATTTCCTATCCAGAGGGCCATGGAAAGGGTGAAGGAGGAGGTGGGGTACCATTAAGGCCCTTTAAAGAAGTCATGGTCAGTGGTGGAGTGGGGACACCTTCAACACCAGAGAGACACGGCGTTGTAAAATGCAGAAAATGCAAAAATACCTGAAAGTTCTCTCAGGCTAATCCTTCGTTGCTTTTTTCAGGTGTATTTAACAAACCAGGCCTGACTCAGGAGCCGGTGGGAAGGCGTGTCTCTACCAGTGCAGCAATATGGTTTTAGGGCCAAAAGGTGGAGTCTGGAGTCAAACAGACTCAAGTCGGCATTAGGATCCAAATTACTAACTGTGGCCTTGTAGCGCACAAGAATACCCACCTTCTGTGATTCTCAAGAGGAAACGAGACAACGGACATGAAAGCCCTAGTCCATAGCTTGGCACCGTGCAATCAGTACCAGTGATGACTCATCTCCCGGCTGCAATGGCTGTGGGGAACTCGGTGGATGGGGATTAGCCTGTTAATGACAGAGGGTGAACAAACGTTACACACACAGTTGCCATATGCTAGGTGCCTTCCCGTTACAGAGATTGATTACCCAGGTTGTGTTGTTCCAATGAACGATGGTAAAAATGTGGGCTGTTATGCTCACAAATAAATCATTCAGGACATCTAGAAGTGAAGGGCAGGGAAAGGAAAGGGTCATTTGGACCCTCACTCTTTGGTTTGCTTTAGTTGTCAACCGTGGGTAAGGAATGAGAACTCTGGGTAGAAATTCATTCATTCATTCATTCCGTCACTCATTCATTCAACATGGAACCGCACACAGTTAGCCTGTGACATCCAGTCACTTTCTTGGCAACTGTAGAGCTCTGTAAAGATGAAGTTCTTTCCCTCAGGGGAGGCAATAAACAGACAAGGAAATAGATACCACTGTGTCAGGTGGTGATAAGACATAAAAACCGATAATAAACCAGGGCGAGGGAGTAGCAGGATTGGAGGTGGCTGTTTCAGATAAGAGGACTGTCTCCCCAGGGAGAACACTCTCAGGTAGAGACCTGAATGGGGAGGGGGGGTAGTCATGTGAATTCCGTGGGGCAGAGAGAAATGCATGTACGAAGTCCTTAAGGTGGAACGGGATGGTGCTGGGTCTGCAGTGTGGTTTCCATTGTGTTCTACAGAGCCATGTTCTGTTTCTCCCCAATGCAGAGAAATAAATAGTCAATGAGAAGAGCGCCTTCAGTAGAGAACTTCCCAGCAGCCCCAAGGCCACCTCTCAGGGTAAGGCCCACTGTGAGGGCGCAGACTGGAGTATCAGAGACCAGGCAAGTTCCCTAAGACAATTGGTGACTTGTCTGAGAGTGTGAGAAACGAGAGCCACACAGAGTCATGTGGCTTTGGACAGTCTGTAGCTGTTATTGCCAGATGCCCACGTTGGAACCCATTATCAGCCTCAGAGGAGTGGGAAAATGCCCTTCTCTCCCTTTGGTCACTAACCTGTCTGGGATCATTTTATAAACAGTTATATATCAGCTGCCCTTAAGAAGATACATTTCTCAGCAGTATTGTGTATGTAGGAGACCCGTGAGGACAGGGACGGCATCCAATTCATAGAATTCCCGTGGGAAGTAGGTGTGTAACACAGTTGGAATAAAAGAAGACTGAACCAGTGTTCGTTACTAATAAGCACAAGTTTACTATCTACTCAATAAAAGGTCAGCTATTTTATTTAATTGACATTTTAGCTTGTTCAAACTTCCAGTTACCTTGGGTTACAGGTTTGGGAAACCAGCAAACAAGCCTTTTGCTATTTCTCCCGTCCCTTACCACTGCCCTTTACACTCTAACACTGGTGGGTCTTAGAGACCTATGGGGCAGCAGGGAAAACCCTGGTAGGGGGAGCACTTTCTAATATGTACTGACAGTGTTACCTTGTAACCTTACCCCAAGAAACCCAGGCTCCTCATCTGAAAGTTCCAGATGACATTCTTGTCATTATAAAGCACTGCCATAAAGGGCTAGGAAGATTCAATCAGTCTGTAAACTGCAGAGGACACAGGTCCCATTCCCAGCACTACAGATAAGTAAGTAAACACATAATTACCATACTCATATACCAGGGACCTTCATACTGGCTACCTCCCAGTCAGTATGAGCTGCCTCTGGATGAAGTTCTCCAACTGCTAATTCTTTTGGCTGTCTGCTTCTTTGTTTTGAGACAGAGTTTCACTAGGTTGCCTCGAACTCTCAAACCTTCTGCCCCAGCTGCAATCTATTTCACTGCTGATGAAATAATGTCAACTCGGTGTACACAGTGGAAGGTAAGGGTGAGGAGCAGGGCAACCAAGAGGCATGGGTCTGATGGAGGAAGGGATGCGCAGATAATGTTAGCATTCTACTGAGTGAAAGGTTACAAGGCACGCAGGAGGGAGCACTCAGAATTGATGGAGAAGATGAAATCTCCTTACCATGGCTACCCTGATGACTGGCTGTCTGACCATCCAAAGCATGCATTCTCGTTCCCATTGGAAGCCTGGTCAATGTGGGCAGAATGATCAGGGTTGCTTTTCTTACACAGTAGGGAAGTGTACCCCATCCTGAAGGCAAAAGGCCTCTGAACCAACAGCTGGAGGACCAAGAGGAAGATGGAGAAAAGTCGGATCACAGCGTAGAAAAAGAAATGAACTTGGCTCGGAAGGGGCTTGTCTTGCTCCAGACCCCTTAGGGTTTTACACCAGGACCCAACTGTGACACTGTGCTTAGCATAAGCTCTGGCAGGAGGCTTGGACTCAGCAGGGCTGAAAGGAGCCTGGACCCTGTCATTGAGACCATCCAGCCAGGCTCACTCTGTCCTTTGTCGGGGCCCAGGAGGCTCCATATCGTTACCCCAGAGCATTCTGCTTCCCTCCGGCCTCATTACGCAGTACATTAGCTGTGGGAACGAAACCCATTACAAAAAAGAGGGGGTGGAATTGGCACACGGGGAAAGAGGCCTTCTCAGATCAAGCTAACAACTTGTGCCTATTAACTAAAGAAGATCATTAGAAAACTCCCATCTCCTCTCCCCCTGCCTCGCCCCTTCCCCCACCACTTGCCATGTCAGATAGAGTGGAGCTCACGTGAATTGCCTGTTTCTTGTGCGGCCCACAGCCATTAAGGGGCCTGGCTCAGGGCTTTGCAGAACAGTAAGCTTGGAGTGGGGAGGACTTGCTTGGATGCTGGGCTGTCTTTTGTTTTTATCATTATTTTAACTTATCTTCTGTTGTGCAGTGTTGAGGATGGAACCAAGGCCCTCACAGAGCTGGACAAGGGCTCTGTAACTGAACTACACCACCAGCCCTGGAGTCTTATTTTACATGAACAAGATGTCTCTCTTAAAGATAATTCTTTGAAGATTAGTAAAGACAGTGACCAAAATGAAGTCAGTTCCACTTAGGATTGTTGTCTATCTCAGCATAACTAGAGAGAGGAGAAAGACTGTCTTCTGAGGTCCCATGGTATAAATTGTTTCTTTGAGATGAATCCATTTAAACCCACTTTTATGGCTGGGGCCAAGGCCCAGTGAGAGCCAGTGCATCCTGGTCTTTATGAGAAGTGTTTCATCTTGGGATCGCAGGCCCGGAGCCTTCCTCTCCCAGCAAGCTTTCTCTACTGCACTAATTTTCTATTTTTTTAAAAAGAATATATTTACTTTAGTGTGTGTGTGTGTGTGTGTGTGTGTGTGTGTGTGTGCGCGCGCACACAGGTATCTTCAGATGTCAGAGGGCATCAGCTCTCCAGGAACTGGAGTTCTTGGCGGTTGTGAACATCTGGATTCACTCCTCTCAAAGAGCAGCATGTGATTTTAGTTGCTGAGCCATCCCTCCAGGCCCTCATTTTTCTTTTTAGGTTTTCATGGGTTTTCTTATAGCCTGACCATCTCCTTAACTATGATCCTCAGCTAGTGTTGGAGAATGTCTTCAAAGAAATCTAGTCAAGCCCCTTAGATTTTAAGCCACAGCTGAATATTGAGCATTGAGTAGTGGCCTTGTCTCTTTCCAGTGCAGAATAAAAATAAGCATAGTAAATCTTCTGCAAGGCTGGGTGTGGTGGTACATACCTGTAATCCAAGCATTGAGGAAGTGGGCAGGCACAGGAGGATCAGGAGTTCAAGGTCATTCTCAGCTTCATAGTGAGGTTGAGATTAGCCTGGGCTATGTGAGGCCCTGTTTCAAGAAACCAAAAATAAATAAACGCATACACAAAGAAACAAAAGAAAACCAATCTTACATAAAATGTGGGTCCTAGCAAAGGACTGACTGAGACTTTTGGGTGCTACTCCTTGCATTACTTAAACATGAGGGTCTCTTCTGCCACTTGTATTGCCCCATGTCTGCCTGTGCACACCCACCTTTTGCCCCCAAGGGCACTTTTCACCCAGAAAGTGATTGACTGGGCCAGTGTGCTTTTGTGTCTATGCGAGCTTGCCCCTCTGCATGATTTGCAAAAGTCTCCAACTGCTCAATTGAAGAGGGGCTTGTGTAGGGGCTATGCTACGCATGGCTCTGTCCCCAGCCTTGTAAGATCACCGGAGTCAACCTACTGGGGGAATTTCAGAAATTCAAGCATCCTTGTCCTGTGCTGTGGTGAGACCAGACTTCCCCCTTCCATCAGCATGGTTTTCTGTGCTAACAAGGTCTGATTAGCATTCCCTTTTCAGGGACTCCCCCAACATCCCAGCTGCCCTGATTGTGGGCAAGCGAAATGGAATTGGGCACAGTGGTGACTCAGGAAAGCAGCTGACAGGGAGAGAGGCACACAACGCAGGGGTAAAGGCTTTCTGCGAGCCTGGGGAGGCCGCTCCAAAGAAAGGGACTTGGGAAGACTACTTGAGGAGACACTTGGAGAGTAAAGACACTGGATGCAGACTTAAATGAACAGAGAAGGGACAAAAATGTCTCCTACTAAGGATCCTGAGAAAGAGAAAAGGAAACAAATACAAAAAGAACACGCCTAGAAAGGAGGCAAAAAACAAACCAAAACAAACAACCAAAAATCATCTTTTCCTAGAGCAATGAATGGGACGGGAGAGATTGGAGTTTTAGAAAAGGAAAAGGTAGAGAGAGAAACTTTCTTTCCCTGGTCTTTGCTTTATTACCGATTCTTTTAATACCTTTCTGTCCTCACAGACAGAAACGCAGTCACTTGGATTTTACTCCTGGAAGAGCCACAGGTTGAATGACTTCTGCACTGGAGCTGGTAACCCTTGCTTTGAGACTACCTCCAGATGCCTCTCCAAGTTTCCCCTTTGTCTCTGGCACCATGTCCTGCTTGCCTGCCTTTCCTGTTCCTGTGCTGTCAGCGGAATGCTGGCCAAGTTAATGGAGATGTGTTGAGAAGGACTTGGTGCTCTGTAGAGCGATGCACAGGAGATATTGTAAACACTGCACATGTTCATCATTCCTGAGGTCCCCCTCTATAACGCCAGGACTGGGGGTGTTATTTACAATGCTTGCCCGTGCTCTCCCACGGAGGTGCATCCTAAGTCTTTTATTTTTGGTGATAGGATCTTTGTTTGTTTCTTGGTTTTTGACACAGGGTTTCACTCTTTTGACCAGGCTGGCCTCAAACTCAGAGATCTACCTGCCTCTGCCTCCTGAGTACTGGGACTAAAGGCGTGCACCACCATGGCCAGGCAGATCTTTCTATATAACCCAGGCTAACCTGGAATCTCTGTGTAGCCTGGGATCATCTTGAACTCACAGCAGACCTCCTCCCTTAGCCTCGCGAGCTAAGCCTGGTTCTCTAGTCCTTGAAGAAGACTGCATGGCAAACACTGCTGAGACTGGTCCTTTCCCTGGGCCTGTAACTTGCCTTCCTGTGACTGAAGGGCTTTCTGGCTTGCACTTTCAGGAAGTGTGTCTCTGGTCAGCAGAGTCACTGATTCATCTCCTTTTGGATGTCTCAGAGATAGAAAGGGACATTGAGCTACTGAGATGTGTCCATACTACATTGGAGATGTGATGCCATCAAAGAAGACGGCTAGCAGTGGGGAGAGGAGCAATAGCCAGGGACCCTTCTACCATTACAAGTCAAAGAAAATGAGGTAAATTTGTGGGGTTGAACAAAGCCCCGAGCCTCATCCATTTTAGGGTCGAGGTGATTCAGCACATTTCATTCTAACTAAGAGTTTAAGATCTAGGGTCCAATGGACTTGTGTCTGGATTTGAACTCTTAGCACCGAGGAGCTAAGCAATTATAGAGGAAGTTGCTACCCTCTCTAAGTGTCTTTGATTCTAAAACAGGACTCTATGATCAGCCACAGAGAACCACTGTAAGGCTCCTACCATGAAGTAATTTCAAAATACATCTAGAAAGATTATGCAGTGGGCCGGCAGATGGGCGGTCTGGTGCTCAGATGTGTGTGGATTCTAACAGTGTCCCCGCTGCCTTTTAGGTATTCACACCTAGAATCACACCACCACCTACCAGGGCTTCACTTGGCTCCTCGGTCAGCCAAATGGGGTCAAATCTCATCCACCTCATCACATGGACTAAAGATACACGCATACTGGGTCTCGCTATGCAGTTCAAGGTGGGCTTAACTTGCGATGCTCCTGTGTCAGCCTCCCCCGTGCTGAGATGGCAGCTGTGTGCCCTTGCCAGCTGGCTGCAGAGCAGCTGTGTACAAACGAAGGCACATGTTGAGAGAATGATGCACAGCGATGATGATTTTATCTGTGCTTGCCCAACTCTCATTTTATCCCTGACTTGAACGACAATAACAAGTCACTTAATTTTGTCAGACCTCTATTTCCCCTTCTATAAGGGAGGGACTAGAAGCTAGACATGGTGCTACACATCTATAAGCACCACTTCGAAGGTGGAGAGGCAGGGGATTCATCAGTTCAATGCCAGCCTCAGATATACAGCAAGTTAACAAAGTCAGCCTGGGCTACGTGAGACTCTGTGTTTTTCTTTTTAATTAATAAATTAATTAATTTTACATACCAACCACAGTTTCTCCTCCCTCCTTTCCTCCCATTTCCTCCCCCACCTTCCTCCTACCCACCCCTCCTTCACCTCCATTCAGAAGGCGTAAGGCCCCCCATGGCAGTCAACAAACCATGGCATATCAAGTTGAGGCAGAATCAAGCTCCTCCCCCTTGCATCAAGGCTGGGCAAGGCAGCCCACCATAGGGAAAGTTCCCAAGAGCCAGCTCATGCATCAGGGACAGGTCCTGGTCCCACCGCTAGGGGCCTCACAAAAGACCAAGCTATGTAATTGTCACCCAGAGGCAGAGGGCCTAGGTAGGTCCCATGCCAGCTCTCTAGCTGTTGGTCCAGAGCCCATGAGCTTCCACAAGCTCAGGTCAGCTGTTTCTGTGGGTTTCCCGTCATGGAGACTATGTCTCAAAAATTAAAAAAAAAATAGAGTAGAACTTTCCATCCCATGATTATAAAAACTTCATATTTTTGTATTTTTTTTCCAAAAATGGCTAATGGATAAATTGGAGGCCTAGAGATGCCCCATGAGTGCCCCCCCACCTTTGGTTCCTCTTGCCCCTTTGCCTACCTCCTAGGGATCCCCAAACTTATTGTGCTTAAACAAAATGTAGAAATTCCTACCCCCAACGAGGAAGAAATTTCCCTAAGTTGACAGGCCACGGAATAGTGAAACAGGACAGATACGGTTTCCAAGAAGAGAAGGAAGAGCTGCTGAGATGAGAATCAGGGTTTGGATCCCCAGAAACCAAAGTAAAGTGCTGGGTGAACATAGCAGCCCACTGTAATTCCAGGCCCAGAAGGCAGAGGATCTGTAGAGCAAGCTGGCTAACAAGACTGTCAAGACAAGCTATATCAGGAAGCCCTGGGTTTGGTTGAGAGACCCTGCCTCACTGAATAAGGTAGAAGAGTAATGGAGAATGACTTCTGATATCACCCTCAGGCCTACACACACACACACACACACACACACACACACACACACACACACACACACACGTGCACATGTGCACAAAAAAATGGGAAAGGAACAAAAAGAAGCCGCTGACATGCAAAGCAAAGTCCAATTTGCCCAAATTAACACAGTGATTATACAGATTTAGGTCAAGAGCGTGAATTCTCGGGTGAGCCTGTGGAGAGCTTCATATTCAAGCTTTGCTGTTCAAACGTTCTAACTTCAGGCAAATGTTGGGGTTCGGTGCCAGCCCGACCATAAATTATTTCTCGGGACCAGAGGGGAAGCATGGGAATAAAGACACAACTCACATGGCTTTATCGAGAGGGAGTTTTCAGGGATCCCTTATGAAATCCTGAGTTCACATCCTAAAAATTCACCCGCATTTATTCTCCAAACAGCTTTTATACCAACACGTAAACTGATGGGGGAAATTCATTAGCATTCTGTTTCTGGGGTAGCAGGACTAGCGTATCCTGACCCATTGTTAGGGATGGTGACAGTGTGGAAGGTTAGGTGACCACCTCCTGTGTGGCAGGTGCAAACTTTGGCCTGAGAGTCTGGCCGCCATACAATGTAGACATATGGGCCTGTATAATATATGGCCCTGCAGGCAAAACCTTCACATGGCTCCGAACTGATTTCCCATTGTGTTGTCTTAGTTTGCTTTCTGTTTCTGTGATAAAGACCATAGCCAAAGGCAACCTTGGGAAGGGATGGTTCCTTTCACCTTACAGTTATGGTCCTGTCTTGGGAGGCAGTCAAGGCAGGAACTCACGTTATAAACCTGGAGGCAAGAACTGAAGCAGAACCATGGAGACATGCTTGCTTCTCCTGGCTTGCTCGCTTTGCTCTTGTCTACGTCCGCAAGGACCACCTGTCCAGGGATAACACCTCCTGTGGACTGGGCTCTTCCATATCCATCACCAATCAAGAAAATGCCTGCCGCCCGTGGGGCATTTTCTCACTTGGGGTTTCTTCTTCCCAGATAACTCTAGCTTGTGTCAAGCTGACCAAAACAAGACAGGTGTGATTTGGGGCTGTTAAGACTGGAAGAGTCCTGGTGAAGACAGAATGGGACCGTCCGTACAAAGTGTTCAGCATGGTGGCCGGTGCCTCGTCAGCCCTCACAGTATTGGCCACTGCTGTGATTAACATTTATGTTACTATCACCATGAGAAGGCCTCACAGAAGAAATATGTAAAGTACCAGATTTGGGGGTTGGTCAGTAAAACAGTAATAGAACCTGGCATATGTGAGGCCCTAGGTTCAATCCCCAGCACTAACAGAAAAGAAAAAACAGATTTTAAAGGGTGGAGAATAGAGTTTGGGAGTAGAAATGGGAATCTAAGAAATAGCAAACATAGATACTCTACCAAGGAATCCAACATCTTTATATTTTCAGTGCTTCCTGTGTCATTATTATCATGCAGTCAGGACTCATGAAAACAAGCAAGATTTTCTAGATATGGACCATAAAATAAGAAGGTGAGATTCCTGGATTCTGGTACTTTCTGTGCCCCTAACTAGCAACCTACCTTGTCAATTGCTTCAGGCATTAGATGCTACCTCCTTTGGAGTTCCATCAGTCTCTTTCTAGCTGTGGTGGACAAGGGGGCTTGCACGGCTGTTCTTGACTCAGAGATAGACTATACTCAGCGGGAAAGTGGTGGTATGCGCCTTTCGCCCCAGCACTCAGGAGGCAGAGGCAGTTTTAAAATGGTTTTGAGTCTATTGTCTGTTACATATTCCTCATCAAGGCCAGGTTCTTCTTTCCTTCCCCTTCCCTCCCCTTTCCACCCTTACCTTCCCCTCCCTTCTATCCCTTTCTGCATTAGTTACTGTTCTGTAGCTATACAAAATACTGTGATCAAAGCAACTTGTAGAAGGAAGAGTTTAATTTGGCTTCTGGTTCCAGAGGGGTAGGAGTTCATTGCAGCAGGAAGGAATGGTGACAGGAGAAGGACCTGAGAGATGACATCTCAACTGTAAGAACAGAGGAGAGAGAATGAACTGGAAGTAGGGTGAGGTGATACAGTCTCAAAGCCCACCCCCAGTGACACACTGGCTCTACCCCCCAAAGCTTCTACAATCTCCCCCAAATAGTGCCACTGACTGGGGACCAAATACCAGAGCCCCTTTCAACTCACCCCTTCCTTTTCCTCCCCTTCTCTTCCCTATTCTTTTCTTTCCCTTCTTTTTTTGGTGCTAAGGATTGAACTCTCACACATGCTAGGCAAGCACTCTGCCCTTGAGCTATGTCCCCGGCCCCTAGACTCATCGATGACCTACTATGCTCTTTTTGTATGTACTCTGTGTCCTCTAGATTAGCACGGCTTATTGACCATGTCCTTTACATTGGTATTAACTTCCTTACCCTGTGAGTCATCATTTCAGTACCTAAGTAGAGTTTGGTTCTCCCTGAGATTGGGATCTGTGATTACTTCCCCTTGTATTTCCCTCCCTGCAAAGTGCACCATAGATCTAATACACAGAGATCTAATGCCCAAGTGGCTTTGTGTAAGTAAACGCACAGTGTCCTGAGTGCAGGATTCAGCTGGGCTGAAAAGTTCCTGCTCCGAGGAGCTGCTCCACCCAGATCCCTTTGGAAGTTACCTGCTGAGTGTGCAAGTGCGTCCTTTCTAGAATTGCTGTCCCTGAGACAGGACCTATTCATGGACCTAAAGGCAGCCTGTGCCCAATAATGGGTGATATGGGGATATAAAGACTCATAATGGGACAATAGCAGTGACAAGTGGAGTTGGCTAGCAACTTCTGACCATAGTGCAGTCTGGCTCCCAACCCTCTTCAGTCCTGCTTCATTCCCTCGATCCAGCAGGTGTGGATGCAAAAATCCACACCTAACTTCCTAACACGGCTCCTTCACTAAACTCTTGGTCCCTAAGTCTGCATCGTGGAAAAGCTGACTTTCAATCCCTCTTGTGTTTCTGGATTGAACCCCAACACCTGACTGTAGATCCATGGGGCCGATGGCTTTCAGAACCTAGGATCCACTTTCTTCCTGTCACTGACCCATCCCTCAATGCTGGGACCTCATACGTGCTCTGAGGGGACTGAAATCATGGCCCACTTCTCCAGAGGCTCTTCTTGCTGTCCATGTGTCGTTCTGAGATCTCTGAAGTGCTGCATGCTGATGCCACATCTTGGGGGACATGTGTGTGCATCCCCAGTGTCTCTCACTCCCTCTTCTGAAGGGGTCTTGCTGAGGGAGAGGCATATGTCTCATTCTCTCATCTTCCCAGCATAGCTCAGCTTCAGACTCGGCCCTCTTTGGAGTAGTAACTAACGCTGTCTTTCCTGAGCCCCCTTAGACTCAATGACCCTCTGAGCTTATTAACAAAGAAGAATGTCATAGATTGTGGCTGTCAGTAGAGGACTCTGGGGTCAGTGACTACAGCTTCTCATGCTGACAGAATGCTCCTGGCATACCAAAACGTGGTCACACATCTTAATCAAAAATGATCATAATGTCACCCACTGTCACTGCTGCACTCTGGCCCTGACTCACTGACAGGTCCAGCATCTTGTTACCTGCTGCTAGCCCCACCAAAGCAACTAAACCTAAACAGGTTAAGTCTGCTGACAAGAGACTCAACAAAGGGAAAATAGAATTTATTTTGGCTCGCTGATTTAAGAGCAAACTTGGGAAGCCAACAACAGACATCCAAGTCAGAGGCAGTCTGATAAGTATAGAAAATCCTTCCAAAGCTGGTTCCAGTATCTTGGGATTAAATTCTGCCTGACCGTTAACAGACAGCCTCATTTTTTTGACTTCCGGAGGTAGCTTTTGACACCACCCGACCCTCCTGTGTCTTTCAACCCAGACAGGTAGGAATCTTCGACGGTGGCCCAATCAAGTCCTCTTGCACCTGTCCTCGGCGAAGGGCAGGGAAGAGCTTGCCCTTCATTCCTTGCAGACTTGCCCACACTTGAGCTCTCAGGTCTTCCTGGGAAAATGGCTCCTGTGGGGGAGCAGGGTGTGTGTGTCCACAGCTCCATTCCCTGTGGCCAAGGGCCAAGTGACGAAAGTGTCGGGGCCTTTGAAATTGTCAGAGAAACTGATTTCCTTGTCAGGTCTTGTCCTGTACAGTTAGAGGGCCAAATTCGACTTTCGTGTTAGCTGCCATGCGGATCAAAGGCTGATGACATGGGGTTGAAGGGTTTGTGCCTGGTGTACTTCAAGATTTCCACAGCCCGACATGGGGAGAGCTCCTGCCTTTCGGCTCCCTTGAACTCTCTTATCCATCCTGCTTTGTGGGCCTGGGAAACAGTTTAGCCTAATCAGATTCCCAGACACTTGCAGCCAGAAGAGAGAGACTGTAAGTGTAGGTATAGACAGTCATCCATGGCCTCGGGAAACAGAGTTAAAAAGAGCAAGGGTGAAGGATCCAGTGTTTCCATGACTGCTTTGGGGGGCATCTTCACACAGAGATCCCTAAAAGAGTTTATCTTTCTGTTGCTTGCTTTTGGCTATCAAATAAAGGTTCAGTGCCACTTCTTACAGTGCACAAGTCATAAGCCCATGAGGGACAGATGTGAGCGTGTGGTGGGTAATGGCCGAATTTAGGATATCAGGAAGCCCAGTGTGATGGTTTGTTGCAATGAGGGGCTAGGGCTGTGTTCCCAGCGCAGGGCCCCTTGTTCTGTCCCGCCCGGCTCCCAGTGCGTACTCGAAATAATTACACGGAAACTGTATTTATTGAAATACTGCCTGGCCCATTAGCTCTAGCTTCTTATTGGCTAACTCTCACACATTTGTTTAACCCATTTCTAATAATCTGTGTGTTGCCACTAGTCGTGGCTTACTGGGAAAGATTCAGCATCTCTGACCTGGCAGGCTTCATGGCGGCAGCTCTCTCTGGCTGTCGCCTTCCCAGCATTCTCTTCTCTTTATCCTGTCTATCTAAGTCCTGCCCTATCAGAAGGCCAAGGCAGATTCTTTATTAACCAATAAAAGCAACCCAAATACAGAAGGACCCTCCTACAATGGTTAATCTTGTCAACTTGTCTAAATTTAGAATCACCGTGGAGACACACCTCTAGGTGCATCTAGGAACATGTTTCTGGAAAGGTTTAACAGAGAAGGAAAAACCCCAAATGTGGGTGTGTGCCATCCAACGGGCTGAGGTCTCAGGCTGGATAAAAGAAGAAAGTGAGCCACCAATACCCACTGCTCTCTGCGTCCCGACTGTGGACGCAGTATGATTGGTGACATCACCCTCCTGCGGCCATACCTTCCCATCACCATGCACAGGAGACAAAAGAAGCCCTTTCTTCCTGAAGTCGCTATAGCAATGAGAAAAATAACTACTGCACCCAGATAGACCCTAGAGTACATACTAGATGAGAGGAGGCTGGGGAGACAGCAATGTAGAGAAAGGAGCGCTGGGGTATCCATCCCAGTACACAGAGCCAGGAGCACTAGGCTCTAGGCTGCAGACATCCCACTCCGAACTCTTCTGATTTCCCCTGGAGGAGTTTAGGCAGTGTTAAGTACCATCTCTCGGCCACCCACTCCCCTCGATCTCCTCCTTATGCCTTAGACCAGAGGTTCTCAACCTGTGGGTCTCGACTGCTTTGCGGAGGGCTGCATATCGGATGCCTACATTACAATTCATAACAGTACCAAAATTACAGTTATGAAGTAGCAACGAAAATGATCCTATGGTTAGGATCAGGATCAGCACCACGTGAGGACCCGTACTTAAAGGGGCACAGCGTTAGGACAGTTGAGAAGCACTGCTTTCCATCCTTCCGCCCCGAAGAGACCACCTGCACAGGCTCCTCTCTTCCTGTGTGCCAGCGGAACCAAACAGGGAAGTTCTTAGTATTAGGCATTACAGGAGAGTCAAAGTTCCCCCAAAATGGGACGTCTAAAGACTGAACCCTAGAATCCAACCGCAACCAGTGTCCAAAATGTTTGCTCTTTAGCAGGCTGGGTTCTGGAAGGCTGGAAGATTCAACACAGTCTCATCTACCTACATGGCTACTTCTTCCTGCTTCTTCTCCACCCCTCACTTCCCTGGCACAGTGATGGTAAATTTGCATAGAGAGGAGGTATCTCCTGCTTCCTCTAGTAGGTCTCTGCATGGAGGTAGCCAATGGTGAGATTCTAGGCAGTAAGGCTTTACCTAAAAACCTGCCTGACCCTATTAAGTTCTTGAGTTTAGATAGCAAGGTTTATTTGTACTTTGATTACTTCCATAAAATTATCTCTCACGGCCCAGTTTATTGCTGGCCAAACCCGGTGTCTTTCTTGTTTGTTTCTGCTCGGCACATGGCATACTGCCTAAATGCTTGGTAAACAAGTGACAGTACAGAGAGAAGGTAAAAATTGCTGCTTAGACATCAAGGTAGGAGAACTGGATGAGATGGGAGGGGGGCTAGAATGTGAAGAAGCAGATGAAATTTTTAAAATGGGTGTGCAACCAAATGCTCAGCCTTGGCTATAAGAATTGACCGGAGAAATTTCTTTAAATACATTGTTGCTTAGACCTCATCCAGGCCAGGGTGGAGTCACTGACAACAACCGAGGAAGCTTCCGTGGGACCTAGGGCCAGAGCTGCTTCAGATGTAGATTGGCATGTCTTACTTGGTTGGGTGGTTGTTTTGGAGAAAAGGTCTCTCATAGCCCAGACTGGCTTTAAATGGCAAGGATAGACAACCTAGAACTTCTCAGCCTCTTTCTTCCACCTCTAGAACGCTAGGATTACAGGTGAACACCATCATACAAAGTTCATATGGTCCTGTACATGGATCACACCCAGGGGCTAATACATGCTAGATAAGTACTCTCCTAATGGAACTACAGCTGTAGTGGAAGCCTCCTGTTTGTATTAGAAAGCTCCGTGGTGAGCAGGTCCAACTGGTCCAGGGCATGTCCCACTTGTCCCATGCTAAGAGAGTTTACCATTCAAAGACACGTGTGTTTACAATGGATGGGCAGCTGGGTTTGCTGAACCAACTGACCCACTAGATCATTGGTGCCTCTATTTCACTAAGGCCAGCAGCATGCTAGAGGCCATGAAGATAAAGAAAGCCCCCACGCCCAGGAGTCTTCTCTCCAGATGAGGGATGGACTGTGAGTATACGATGTTGCATGTCAGGAATTCCTGTCAACGTGCAAGGCGGGAAGCAAAAATGGCCCTAAGAGTTTATAGGGAAGGAAAGTTGGCAAGGAAGCCTATTTAGATCCGGTTCTCAAGAGATGAGCGGGACATGAAGAGGCAAGAGGAAGAGGAAGGCACAACCGTGTCCTTTTAGCCTAGTGTTGCAGGTGTCTCTGACTCCCTGATGGGTCTCTGACTACGCTCAGTGCTCCCAGCCTGGTGGGAGTTAGGCAGGGCCAGCAACATGTTTGCAGGGCACAGAGTGATTCTCTCTCCTCTCAGCAGCTTTTGCTTTTCAGCCCTTCCGGGCTGCATTTCCTTCCCACTCTCACTGTCTCTTTGGCTCCGCACGCTCTTGACTTCAGCATCTTTGGGAACATCCAGGGAAGGAATTCTCTCCTAGGTAGGTAGCTCCTGGGACCGACCGCTCTCCAACTGGGCCTGTCCAGCCTCCTCTTCTGACCCCTAGTATCTCCTCCAAAACCCTAAGGCATTTCTGTGGCCAGGGCCCGTGAGGCTGCCACATCCTGTACACTCCCTTGACCAGTGACTATCACGACCTCCACCAACCTCTCCCCGAGTACAGTCATGCTCAGGGAATCCCCACCTTAAAAAGGAACGTGTAACAGCCCTATGGATGATAAAGATGATGTTGAGACACTATAGTTTCAAGAATCAGGCTTTGAGATTTAAAAGTCGTGAACCAGGTCCAGTTCATTCTTTCTACTTCCTACTTACAGTTCAGCCCTCTGCACGTGATCCCTCAGCTTCCGCTCCATCCACCATGCCTACCGCTTGCTGCCATGCTGTCCCACCATAGCAGACTTTCATCCCTCTGGGACCATAAGCCAAATAAACTGTTCCTTCTATAAGTTGCCTGGGTCATGGTGTTTGCTTTTTCACAGTGATAAAGAAAGTGACTAATAAAAGCTCAAACATCAGGGCATTTTGATACCTGTTAGCAGATACCCAGGCAGGACTGGGGCATGCACGATCCTGCAGGAGAGACCCAGGTGCAAGATGAGTGCCCGCGGCTCTACCCTGGCCCTGGCAGCATTACAAAGGGTGCCCCCTTCCCTTCCTAGTGAACATGAGCCGCATGGCACCCTCCTGAGGGTGCCCACGAAGGGGTCAGATGGAATCCCACTCCCAGACAGCACTCTTCCTTCTTGCATGCCAATCAGAATGAAAGTCCGCGGCTTGTCTACCCGCAGCCCACGTGGGGTGGGAAGTCAGAAGGCAGACACCAGAAACCTTGGCTCCATTCACAAGCCAGCTGGTGGATGGAGGACCAGGAGCGGGGTGAGTATTGAACTTTTCTTTGAAAATACTGCTTGTGTGGGTGTCGCCCTTGAGGTGGGTAAACATTCACACTTTCTAATCTCCACACTTTGGACTGTGTCTCCAGCAGACCGCAGATGTCCCATGGAACCGCAACTGGTTTGTCCACCCATTCGGTCGTTTATTTACCTTCCGGTCTTCAAAATGCGTTTAGTAGTTTGGGAAGGAGCTTGAGAGGAGGGGGAAGAGGTACACCGTGTGAGGAAAACGTCTCTTCCATTTCAGAGAAAGGAAATAAAACCACATGGTGGAAAGCAGAGGTAGAGAAAATGCTGACTGACTGGCTTCTAGGTCTTTCACATACTGTTTTCTGTTTTGTTGTTTTTCCTGCTTTAGCTCTGTATTCTCAAATCATTTTAGATTTGCCAACATGCTGCCGTGATGGCAAGAGGCCTCCCCATAGGCCTCCCACTCAGCCTCCCGCTATGAGGCATCTTACACAACTGTAGCACACTTGTCAATGCTAAGAAATTGGTGCCTGCACAGTGCTACTTACACAGGGCCACCCTTTGGCTTGCAGTGGCAGCTCTCAGTCTCCCTCCATCTGCCCTCTCCTCTTCTTTGTGCCAAGCCCCTGTCACTGTCCACACATAGGACTATTCAATCTCAAAGTCTTTCAGTGGCTGCATTTGCAAGAATGCAATTTTAAGAGGGTCACCTTTGCAGCTTCTGGTGGACGGGTGTTTCCAGGGCAGAACTCAGCTCATTACATCAGTGTGGGCACATTCACTTTATTATTTGGATCAGAACCACATTTTTTCTTTATTCATTTATTTCCTTAAATTGTTCTAGCTTAGGCTATTAGAAGCTCTTTCAGGTCAGCATCTGTATCCTTTTGACCTGTTCAGTTTCCCTTCCCTTCCTTTCCCTTCCCTTTCCTTCCCTTCCCATTTCCCAGTCATTTGCCCACAGAGACCTAATTCTCTTTTTGAGACTCATATTAGAAACAAGGACCCACACACTAGTTGTATTTGTTGCCATTGAAGCATCTCAGCTTCTAGTGTGTGTGTGTGTGTGTGTGTGTGTGTGTGTGTGTGTGTGTGTATGTGTGGTGTGTGTGATTACATTTCACTTAACCATATCTGTTAAACATGAAATAAGCACACACTCCTATTGCTATGCTCTCCTTGGTTCAGCATATTGCCTTTACCTTCTGGACTTCTTTCCAGCGTCTCCTGTCTTTCTCTAACATTGAGAAGCCAGACTCTCCTTGTCCAGTTTATTTACCTGTTTTGCTCAGCCTAAGCACGTATAGAAAGTCTCTAAGCTATGGTTCTGTGAGAACCAACTTTGCAACAGAATATAAGACTTTTCATACAGTTTGTTACGCTTACAATTTCCAGCCAAACTACTAACCCTCAAGGTTGCAGGGGCACTGTCCTTTGCTCCCCAGTTCCTCTGGGTGAGGTTATGCCACAGTCTTTGATGCATCTGGGTTCCTTACTCAAAATGTCCTTTCTGCATTCACCCCACATCCTCACTGATTTCTGAAGAATTTGCATACAGCAAACCCAGCTCATCACGGTGTGCAGTTCTAAGGGTTTCGAAAATGCAGAGTCAGATCACCGCCTCCCTAGTAGAAGAGTTCCGTCACCCCTCAGGCCTCCGACCGGCCATTCTAATCAGCGGTGCACTCATTGTCTCTAGCAGGATCCTTACTCTTCACAGGTAGGCTTCACAAGGAACCAAGTCTCAGCTGCTGCTGAAGACAATCCGCTTAGGAGCAGAGCTTACACTAGCTTACAGAACACGTCGGGGGGGGGGGTGAGGCACAGGGAGACTTCAAGAAGATGCTGTAAAGGAAAAACTCTTCTGAGGTTGAAAAAAATGTCCAATGGCAAGCTAGAATTTTTAAAGGGTAATTAAAACTCGAAGCATTGAAGGGCTGGAGAGACGGCTCAGTTAGGAGCACATGCTGCCCTTGCAGAGGACCAGGGTTTGGTTCCCAGAGCCATGCAGTGGCTAACAACCACCTGTAACTCCAGTTCTAGGGATTATGATGCCCTCTTCTGGTCTCCACAGGTACTGCCTGCATATGGTGCCCATGCTTACATGCAGGCACTCATTCACATGAAATAGAAGCAACAAAAACTTTAAAAAGAAGCTCTAAAGTTTTTTAAATTAAATACGACTACAAACAAATATTGATTGACTTCTTTTCACACACTCATCTGGTGCTAGGCAATCTGGCAAAGGCAGGAAACACACAAGGGGAAGAAGGGTAAGGTCAGAGGAGACCTTTTCAGTTAAGTGCGGTAGGTTGAGCACTGTCCATTCCCTTTCCAGACCCCACCACCATGATACGATGCAATAAAAAGACACACCCTATGTCATCCTTCATCTGTCAACTTGCCCCCTAGTCACCTGGGAAGAGGGACCCTCAACTGAAGAACTGGCTTGATCAGACTGGTGTGCAGCCATATGGTAATCTAAACAACAATGGTCCCCATAGGCTCAGGTATTTGTGTACTTACTTTCCACTGGGGGCACTATTTGGGGAGGTGGTGCCAGCTCCCTGGGGGAAGTCCATCACTGGGCACAGATTTTGAGAGTTACTAGCCTCTCCCTACTTCCAGTTCTCTGTCTGGTTCATGGTCATGGTTGAAGATGTGAGCTTTCAGCTTGCTGCCGCTTCCCTGTGCCTGCCGCCATGATGAACTCCTATCTCTTTGGTACCATAAGTCCCAGTCACTCTTTCTTCTACAACTTTCCTTGGTCATGGTGTTTTATCACTGCAGAAGAAAAGCGATTAGCACACACATGTGTGCACGCGTGCACACACACACACACATAATATCTTGGCTTTAAACATTTCCAGAATACTGCCTACCTGGTCTGGCAATTTCCAAAGGAGTCCACGCAGGCCTATTGCCTTATTTTTGGAGTAAGTACAGATTTGTTTTTTTTAAATTAGTATTACATTTTAATTTATTTGGTGCATATGTGTGCAGCCACAACATGCGTGTACGATTGTAATGTGTCACAGTGTACAAGTGGAGGTCAGAGGGCAACTTGCGGGAGTCGATTCTCTCCTTCCACTGTGTGGGTCCCAGAGACTGAACTCAGTCATCAGTCTTTGCAGCAGGCACATTCACCCACTGAGCCATTCCAGCTCCCAGGGCTCAGGTTCTTAAAGCTACTTTAATGAGGCATGTTTACATAAAGTGTCCTGTACACCACGAGAATGTACAATCTACCATGGACCACTCGAAGTACTTAAACCAAATATCGCCCAGATCAACACCTAGCCCTCCATTTCTGGATTCAGGAAGCCATGAATCTGCTCCCTTTTTTGTTTGACCTGCCTGTCTGTCTGTCTCTGTCTGTCTGTTTTGTGAAACTAAGTGCCTTTCAGAAGCCAGGCCACTATTGTACCACTGAGCTACACCAACTCTTTTTGCAATTTTTTTTTTCATTTTGAGACAGGGTTTTGCTAAGTTTCCCAGGCTGGCCTTGACCTTGCTCTTTAGGCATGCAGGCTTTGAACTTGCAGTCTTCCTGCCTCAGTGTCACAAACACCTGTCATCATAAGCTTGAACACCAGCCTGCTCCTTCCTTTCATTATTGATTAATTTGTCTGAGCTACACTTTCATATAAATTGTTTTTTGTTTCTACTCTCTATGTGACTTCTTTGATATAGCATATCTTTGAAATTTACCATAATGGTTATAGATACTGATATTTTTATCACTGAGTAAGTAGTACTCCATTTTATAAATATAACCTATTCGTTATTGGTAGATATTTTTAAAGTGGGACTATTACAAATAAAACTACTGAGATTATTTGTGTGAACAAACATTTTCATTTATTTTGGCTAAATACCTAAAAGTAGACTTTCTGAGTTGTGCGGTAACAGCCTTATGCAAACTTGACAAACTTTTCAAAGCGGTTCTGAGTTTTTGTTCTCACCAGCAATGCCTTTGAGTCTCCGTTCTTCCGTTCCCCCTTCCCATAGCAGCATCTCAGAGGTGTGAAATGGTACCTCCGCTATGGTTTGAATTTGTACCTCCTGTTGACTCATCAAGTTGTGAGCATCCTTTTACGGGCTCGTCAGCCAATGGCATCACTTTCTTTGTAAAGAAAGTATCTTTGCGAATAGTTTCTGTTTAGAAATACACTGTTTTTAAAAGAACATTGTAGGTTCCCAGAAAATTGAGAGGAAAGAGCAGAGGTCCCATGTACCTTTTGCTCTGACACAGGCAGTGCCTCTCCCGCTGTCAGTATCCACACTGGAGTGGGACATTTCCTGTAGTTAAGCACATTGACACACCTCTGTCACTTAGGACTTGCGTCAATGGCATCAGGACTTGGTGCACATCCTAGGACTTCGTACAAGTGGAGGATGATCTGAACCCACCACGCCAGCACTGTACAGAGAAATCCTGAGTCTTCTCTAAAACAGTTCTGCGGCTTTCTGTTCTTTCTCCCATCCCCAGTCCCTGGAAACCACTGATCATTTTACTGCTTCCACCGTTCTGTAACCTCTAGGACGTTATAAGGTTTGAGTTGTGCAGCCCATAAGCATTCCAGATTTGTCTCTTGCACTTGGGAACATGTCCCGAGGGGTTGTCCATGTCTCTTCATGGTGGAAGGAGTATTCCATTATCACTGTGATAATATTCCATTATCACCGTGTACCACAATTTATTGGCCCCGTCACCTCTTGGAGGACATCTTTTCTGTTTGTATGTCTCAGCCACTAAGAACAAAGCCATTATAAATATTTAGATGAAGACTTTGTCTGGACGTGGAGAGTGCAGTTGCTGAGATGCAGCCTGTGAGCACTTTGCACAGTAAGATATGGGCAAATGCAAGCTTCAGGGACCAAATTCAGGTTGTCAGGCTTGGGGGCGAGCCGCCTTACCAGCCACACCTCAGCACTTCTGCCTCTGCTTACTCTCCATCTCTTCTCGCGTGGTGTCTACTGTAGCTGTCGCAGCCCTTGGCGTATCAGTTAAGTCATTGGAAATTCCCAGCCTAATACATCTGACCCTGATGGGGCAATTGCTCTGTCTCCCCAAAGCCTGGTGTCTGTCAGTGTGCTTTGTGCTTTACCGTGACATCCAAACGTGAGGAGCTGGGTGTTGTCGGCTGGTCTTTGAGAATGGCGACAGAGCTGTAGGGCTGGGGAGAATCTGGAGCCCCACAGCTGGGTCTTGCTCTTTTGGTGAGCTGATGCCCTAGACTTGAAGCTTCAGCAGAGAATCTCAGCTCTCCTTTTCTCCTGGTAGGACAGGGTGCCTAGAGAAGACTGTAGCTGAGTATTTTCCTTGCTCCAGGTCAGTTAGGCTCTGATTAAATAGCTTCTCCTGAGGGGAGGCCTCCTCAAGAGGTGGATACTCTGACACCTTTCAACAATGGTTCTTTTTCCTCCCTCTGACCAGAACAGAGGGTATTTAATTTTTCTACAGTCACTGTGAGAACCAGATCCATGGCCCAGAGCTAAAGCTCCCTGCAAGTGGCACCCCTCTTCCTGCTGGGGCCCTCTGTGAGAGCCTTGGGCTCCCGTTCCATCGTGCCGGTCCTTCTCTTCTGGCACTGGTTCCCTCAGAGGTTGGTGTCTGAGAGATGGGATTCTGGGAGTCATCAGTTACCCCTCTCTTTGGGGAGAGCATTTGTTCTGCGACCTTGCCCCCCCTTCAGATCTGGGAAAGGCACAGACTTCTCTGTTTGCTTAGCGTTTCAGTGTGGTTACAATAGGGCTAGGAGGTTCTAATTTGTTTTCTGTTGCTATGATAAACATCATAACTAAGACAATGCAGGGGAAAGGGTTTATATCATGCTACACTCCCAGGTAGCAGTCAATCACTGAGGGAAGCTAGGGCAGGAGCTAAAGGCAGGAATCTGGGCGCAGGAGCTAAAGAAGAGACTATGAAGAATGTTATTTATTGGCTTTCTCCCAGGCTCCCATTTGGTTAGCTTTCTCATACAGGGCAGGCCCACCTGCCTAGGATTCATACTGCCCACAGTGGACTAAACCATCCTACATCAATTAGCAATAAGGAAAATGGCCCATAGGCACACTCCTAGGTCAATCCAATGGAGGTAATTCCTCAGTTAAGATTTCCTCTTCCCAGTCGGCACTAGGTTTGTGTCCAGGTGACATCTGAAGCTAACTATGACTGGGAACTTCTCAAGGTGCCGCTTACCTACCTAGAGACAAGAAACCTGCAGCTTCTCTTGCATTGGATCTTTCTGCTTCTTATAGCCTTGCATATTACAGATGTTAGTTCTGTGCACTGTAGACCACTCCCCCCGAACTTAAGAGGTTTTCTATACAATATCAGAGGGAGTACTTCAGTTAAGAATGGTGATTATTCTTTTTAATCTTAAAATGCCCTTTTAAAATGCAAACTTTTCAAAGCATGCATATTTGAGCCATTCTGTGTGAGATACGTCAGAAATGTATCTGTCTAAACTTCTATCTATTGAATCCTTCTACCAAGTTGAGAATTTTCTTTTTCTTTCTTTGACAAAAGCTGAGTGTCATCTTGTAAATATGTGTGAGTCCTTTTTGCCTCGACAAGGCAGAGACGCTAAGCTCCATTTAGTGAGTGATCGCTGAGGGACACGGTGTAAAGACATCAAAGTAGTTGTGTAACAGACACGCCAAGGCTTCTCCAACAACGTACGGCTTGTTCTTTGCAGGGCTTTGGAGATTGGCAGCAGATTTGGAAATGGTTGATTGATGCACCTCAGCCCGGTTGTGAACTCTTCTTTAGATGGCCTGCAGGTTGCATTTAAGCGTATTGTGAGCGCATCAACTTGCGTTCTTCAGCCACCTTTGAAAGTAGGTATTTATGAAGGCTTACTTTAGGCCAAATGCCTGACTTGATGCTTCATGTCCATTACTGTCCTTAATCTTATGTAATCTTACATAAATCCGTGGTGATGGGTGTAATTGGCTCCACTCTATCGACTATGAAAGTGGCATTGGTGAAGACTGAGTTTCATGCCTAAATCCATTGTCACCAAGTGGTAGAGATTTCAATTAACCCTGGATCCTGCTGACCCCAGGCTATGTTAACCTAAGTACCGATGTCTCTGATTTTCAACGAATTAATGAATTGTCACCTCTGTGATGGTTTTTACTTTTTGCTTTTCAGAATAGTATCTGTAAATTGTATGAATTATTCACTTTTTTTTTTACAAGCTGGACTTTATGTTAGACAGTTTGTCCCACTGCAGCTACAAGTACAAGAGCACTAAGCACAATCATGGTAGAGGAGGTTAGATTACAATGCAGGTTAGATGTATTAATACATTTTACTTAAAAATTTTTGCCCACATATATTAATTATACACAATGGGTTTCATTATAGCATTTTTAAAAGATTCATTTATTTCAGTTTTATGCATATAAGTGTTTTTGCCTGCATGCATGTCTGTGTGCCACATGCATGTCTAGTATCTCTGGAGGCTAGAAGAGGGCATTGAATACCCTGTAACTAGAGCTACAGACGGCTTTTATCTACTATGTGGATTCTGGGAAGTGAATCGGGGTCCAACAAGTACTCCTAACTCCTGAGCCACATCTCTAGTTAAAGCGTGAATCAATCCCATACCAGTTTGGAATTATTATTAAAAGGGTTATTTATTTGAGGGGAAAAACTTACAAAACACCATCCTAGACAACAGCCCTCTACCAGGAAAGGAGTCCGAAGCAAGAGAGAGTGAGAGGAGGGCTGCTGCTGCATTTTAAAGAGAAAGAGACCACACCCCAGTGGGCTGGTATCTCAAAGGCTATTGGCTGAAGGAGAGGAAGGAGCTCCCGCAGCATCTAGTCCCTCTCTAGTTCTTCTGGGAGAAAAGCATCCATTTTGTTCATTGTAAGTACGACATAAACAGTAACGATACTTACCAGCACACACAGAAAATGTATATGTGAAACAATGTTAGATTGTAGCTGATACTTTTTTATTAAGTTAACTATGTTCTCTTATTTTTTTCTGAGAGTTTTTAACATGATTATTAAACTTTACCAAATAATTTTCTACATTTGCTGATATGATCCTGTGATGTTTATTCTTTTGCTTGTTAATATGATAGACTGGCTGTTTTTCAAATATTGAACTGATATTACATGCCTAGAATGAACACCAGTTGGTCATGGCACACAATTATTTAAGCATATTACTGTATTCTTTTTGCTAACATCACATTTAGAATTGTGTATCTGTTATAGTGAGAATGTTGATCTGTAGGTGTCTTAGTCAGGGTTTCTATTACTGTGCAGAGACATCACGACCGCAGCCACTCTTATAAGAAAACATTTACCTGGGACTGGCTTACAGGTTCACAAGTTTAGTCCATTACCATCATGGCAGGAAGCATGATGGCACACAAGCAGACATGGTGTTGGAGAAGGAACTGTGAGTTCTATGTCTGGATCAGCAGGAGGAGAGAGAACACCTGGCCTGGCTTGAGCTCCTAAACCCTCAAAGCCCATGCCCAGTGACACACTTTCTCCAACGAGGCCACATCTCCTAATAGTGCCACTTCCTAGTGACCAAACATTCAAATCTATGAGCCTATAGGAGCCATTCCTATTCCAACCACCACAGTAGGTTTGCTTGTTCATCTTGTTTTGCTCTTGGGATGAGAGCAGCTTCATAATGTATTGGAACCATTTCTACTTCTTTTATCTTTTAGATGAGATTGTATGGAGCTAATATTATTCTCTATTGCTTCATTTAATTCTCAAGTAAGACCATCTGCATTTGGAGATTTCCTTTTGGGGAAATTTTAATATTATGAATTCCATTATTTTAATGTGACATATATATAACTTCCATAGTTAATATTTTGTAAGTTTATTTTTTCAAGCAAGTATCCATTCATCTCAGTTTTCAAACTTATGTGTGTAGAGATATCTATAATATTCTTTTATTATCATCTGGGTAGCCTTGTCATGTTTCTAAGTTTGGAATATGAGTCAAAATCATTATCATCCTCATTGTCTTCATCATCACCATTGTCATCATCATCATCATCATCATCATCATCATCACACTCTCGAGCATTAGTACCACCATCAATGCCACTGTCATCATGTCCATTGTCCTCAGCATCATAGTCATCATCACAGTATCATCATTAATCATTACCATTGTCATTATTATCATCATCACTGTGGTCACTGCCATCATCATTGTGCTCATCATCATTATCACCATAGTTACCAACATCATCGTTGTCATTATCATCTTTCAAACTCATCAGTCTTCACCTTTCAAAATTGTCAAGCATTTGTCTTACATACAGTGTCCAGGGTGTCCATCGTGCTTCAGTCAGTGAGGTAAAGACACATTCACTCCATCTTTCTGGAAGCGTAAGGAAGACTTCTCTTTAAGTAGCTGATGACTTAGCACCAACGGGATTGGTGTTTCTTAGGATTCCTTGTATTTAAACAGTATAGTCTCGAATTGAGGGATGTACTTACAACATCAGTGAGGGATCAACGTAAGACAGAACTGAGGGGCTGCTCTGTGCCTTGGAGGACATCAAGACCGTCCGGATTCACAGATTCGGGTGGAAGAGAAGCAGAGCAAACATCGGCATGCCCACATGTGTTCTTAGACGCTTCGTTTAAATAGCTAAAAGAGTACTCTTACTTAATCTGCAAGCACTTGGAAGAGGACTGGAAGGTTACAGATTCACTGGTAATCACATGAGCTCTTCAGTCCCTTTTATCTGCAGAGGCAGGCCCTGTTCCATGATATCACCACTGCACTCCATTCTGTCAGTTTATGGAGTGGGCTTACTCAGAGATTAGCATCATAGTGAGTCATGTCACATAAATGGTGCCTTACTCAGCCCAGGATCCCCGTGTGGATCAGGCTGGAAGGGCTCTATGCCAGCTTCTAGCCATGTTCAGAGACTTGTTTGAGAAATGAATGCTTTGCCAGTCTCTCTAGTGTTTCCAAAGTGAGGTTTGACTTCCTCTGGCCATGTAGAGGTCTAGGAATCCACAGGCTATTCAAGTGTGCTGGGGCTATACAGAATACAGCTTCTATCCCCAGAGCTTTGAGAGATAAGGGATGTATGCCCTGCTGGTATGACACGGGTGTGGCTTTCCTTAAGGGAAAGGTAGTGTGTCTGGGAGAGGCATTCCACAGCAGTGCAGTAGGCTCTGGGGGTGGCATCTTGCTTGCCTCTGCTGGCCCGTGCTCTCTTCCTCTCTCAAGTAGAGACTGGAGGCCTTTCAGAGTATCAGGTCTCTCTCTTTAGGGATTCTTACTCATCATGTCGTTTTGAACTGAAAAAATGGCTACTGGGGTGCCTTGCTACCTTCCCCACCCAGAAATAGCCCAAGAGGGTTGGCCTTTTGGTTGAGGAACTGACTCAAAAAAAAAAAAAAAAAAGGCAGTGCAAAGCTAGGTCCGGGGTCACAGGCCTGCAATAACTACTGTTCAAGAGATAAAAAGTTCAAGGTCTACACAGACAAATCAGTGAGAATCTTAGTCTCAAAATAAAAAATAGAAAAAGGAAGGGCCAGCAAGATGGCTCCCTGGGTAAAGGCTCTTACCATGAAGCCTGAGAGCCCGAGTTCAAACCCCTCCTGGACCCACTTTGGTAGATGGAAAAACAACCCCCACAAGTTGTCTTTTGACCTCTTCAATGAACCCACACAACAAGCATACACCCCAAACCTGCACCCCCACACTAAATAAATAAATATAATTGTAGATGAATTTTTCAGAGAGAATAAAAGGTGAGGCTGGAGACATAGCTCAGTGGTAGAGCGCTTCCTGGAAGCAGGAGGCCTAACACTCACACTTCCTCATTGCTTTGTCTGCTCCATACTGTTCCTTAGACCTCAGCCTTCCCATCAGTAAATGCGGTGATCTGGGATCCAGCCTGTGCTTGCTTTCTGTTGTAACAGAGACCATGAGAAAAGAAATCAGCTGAAGTAGGTTGTTGTTGTTTTATTTTTGCTGTTTTCTTATATGAGAGTTACAGGAAGGCAGTTTAAGGTCAGGTTGGCAATTTTGTAACGTCACTGACATGCCAGGCTCCTTGCCAGTTTGTGCCACCACCCTTATTCTATCGCCCCTACAACCTTGTGGTTGTCACAGTTGCACCATCCTGCATTCCAGACATTAGCAAAGTGAGGCAGAGAAGCAAAAGGCATAGGGAAAGCTTCTTAGGCTCCATTGGTCCTCTTAAGTCTTCTACTTAAGTCTCTCTGGTCCAAGGGGCCGCATGGCCCACCATGTTTGCATCCAGAAATGGAAAAGAACATTCATTTTGTGTGCACGCTCCTCTGCTCCCTCTTCAAATAGGGCTCTGCCAGTTAGGACAGAAGGAAAGAGGAGTGTTTGGTGACTAGTCTGAGAGTCTGCTATCAATCAATCAGTTTGTGCTTTCCTGCTTCTGGGGCTTTCCAGTTTCACAAGTTGGAAGTGAATGTTCACTGCCATACCCCAGTTACAGTCAAAGCGAGAGTGTGCACCATGGATTGGGCAGTGTCAAGCAGAGTGCCTCTCACAGGGAGAGTATTCTGAGGGTGCTAGGTCACTGAAATGGCCATACACCATAGATCCTTCTTTGCACGTTCCCATTTGTCCTCTGACAATTCTAGGGAGGTTGTCCTTCCAACCCTAGGAAGAATTCACAATGGCGCTAACACATCACTTTATGCCACAGGTCGCCACACAAAGTCTCTTCATCGTGACCTCACTGACTCTTATGCACATGAAATGGGGCAAATAGGATCAGAGCCACTTCGAAGGCATGTCAGGGTCACAGAACACTCAAATGCTGTGACAAGGCTGTAGTTCAGCATCTGTCTCTAGCCCTGAGTCTTTCCCGCATCATCTGTGATAATGATCTATAGCGATGTGTATTGTAATGTCAATGCCACATTTTTTTCTCCCCACTCACTGGATTGTCTTGATAATCCCATGAGGTAAGCAGAACACTTCCATCCTGTAGCCATGGAATACTGAGACATCACAGTGATTTAGTAGCAGGGCTAAGATTCGAACCTAGCCCTTAAAATTCATAACGAGGCCCTTTAAATTGTAATGAGTTCACCAAAGTTTGGGTTCCTGGGAGCTGGAGAGCAGATTCAGGGCAGAGACAAGGGCAGGCTCTCACACAGCCTGGAGGCCCCAGTTCCCTTGCAAGACCATGAGCCCCTCCTACTCCTGGGTGAGCAAGCAGGCATCCCCCAACAGCCTCAGTGTAAATCACAGCAAGAAGGAATAATGCTCCCCCAGGACTGCCCTGAGAAATGTTTTCTTTTCCCAGGGGATGTATTTGACACAAGATAAAGGGCTAGGGTCAAAAACAAACTTAGCAAGGCTGTGCTGGGCATTTGTGCTTCTCTTCTCTCCCTTCCTTTCCCCTCCCCCCACTCATGTGTGGGAAGACACCGAGCTCCCTTCCACAAAATCCCTTCCACGATCTCCCTTCCACTCGGATTTCTTTGGGCAAAGCATTTTCTCCAGAGACGATCACCTGGAAGCCTTTGTAGACCTGGTACCCCAGGCCCCACAGCCTGCTGACGGGTGTCATCATGAAATGACAAGTCTTGTGGCAGGCTTGTTTCGGAGCCGGATCCAGAACCCGGAGTGCATGCTGCATCACTCAGTGCTACCGTCTTCTGCGACCACACGCCTGGCAGAAGTGACCTGAGGGGAGACACTATTCATTATTTTTACTTTTTATGTGTATGAATGTTTTGCCAGCAGGTATATATGAGCACTAGATGCATGCCTGGTGCCCTTGGAGGCTAAAAGGGGGTGACAGGTCTCCTGGAACTAGAGTTGCAGGTGGTTGTGGGCTGCCGTGTGGGTTTCTGGGAACCAAACCTAGGTCATTGCAAGAGCAACACGTGCTCTTAGCTGTTCAACCATCTCTCCAGGGCAGTGACATGGTACTAAATTTAACCCAAAGTCTTACTGATCTGAGGCTGCTCGTCACCCTGTATACAGAGGGAACACCATGTTGGCGGGGACATGTGACAGAGGAGGGTCTTCATCACTCAGTACACAGAGAACAGAGAGAGGCAGAAATGACCAGAGCAAAGATACTACCAAGGGCCTGCCCCCCTCCTCAGGGTCTACTTCCTCCAGGCAGCACCCTGCCGCCGCCATAGTTTTCCAGAATCTTTATAATAGTACCACCAGGTGGTGACCTAGACTTTAACACATATGCCAAAGGCACAGTGACTATTCAAACTACAACGCGGTAGTAACTCAACTGCCTGTTCCAGTTGCCATCAGGGTCAATGGCAGTAGACTTGGTCATCCCAACATTGTCCTAGCCTGGCAGAATGCCCAGCAAGATACAGGGAGTGTCTAGAGGTCTGACCAAAGACACTGTCCGTTCTGTTCCCACCTTCCTTATAGATGTACAAGAGAGCCACAGCTGGGCTCCAGAAGAGTCCACCACTTGCATACTTGACAGTCACTACACAGCCATCTCATGTCCCTTGTACAACCAGAGAATCCATTTCTGGTGTCTGTGAGAGACCCTCCCTCATCTGTCTGGTACACATTTCCCTTCTAAGCATGTGCCTTCTGCATCATGAATGACTTTGCTCTGTGATGAGGCCTCCTGCCTGCCATGCTGGCCATCTCAATCCACCCGGCCACTGCCCTCTGCTATCTCCTTACAACTAGTGCAGTTCCTCAGGGGTGCTCGTGTGTCTGACTCCCTCTGGGGGTTAGACACAGTGCCAAGCACAAGTTCCATTCCCCTATGCTTGGGACATTTGCTTGCTGATTCCTAATGTCCTAATGCCATGAACTGCCATGGATCTGCATTGTGTAGGGCATTTGGAAAAAATACTTTTATTGTCATTGATCGTCCTAACAATGCAAGAAGAGGAATCCTTTTTTAATTGTTTTACTTTTTTGAAACAGGGTCTTACTATGTATCCTGGCTCCCCTGGAGCTCACTAGGTAGACCAGGCTGGTCTCGAATTCATAGAGTTCTCTCTGCCTGCCTCTTCCTCTGCCTCCCAAGTGCTGGCTTAAAAAGGCATGCGCCACCATGTCAGGCATGCAAAGACATTTTGGGGTGTGTGTGTGTGTACATGCACAGGTATGCCATGATACGTGTGTGGAAGTCGAGACATCTTGCAGGAGTCAGTTCTCTCCTTTCAGAGGTCTAACTCGGGCCGCTAGAC
This sequence comes from Ondatra zibethicus, assembly GCA_004026605.1. NCBI lineage: Eukaryota > Metazoa > Chordata > Mammalia > Rodentia > Cricetidae > Ondatra > Ondatra zibethicus. The sequence goes on along the minus strand of PVIU01002729.1, from coordinate 26,367 downwards.
TTGGCAGCAGGCACCTTTTCCTGCTAAGCCATCTAGCAGGCCAGTAAGTTGCGTTCTTATGCCTGCTCCAGGGTAAGTGAGTATGTTACATGATAAATTGAGCATCTGCCAGTGCCACCCTGAGCCCAAGACCAGAAGCCTGAGCCTGATGAAAGTGGGGAACAACCCAGAACAGCTATCCACCTGCAGTCGACACTCACCTTGTAGCAGGACTCCATGCCTCAAAACAGCTTCCCTTCTCACCATCAGCTTCCCTAGAATGGGGTGGTCCTTTTGATGCATACATCTCCTCAGGTTTTCAGAGAGTGCTGTAGGAAGAGTACTGGTCGCAGAGGGTGGGAAGGAGCCCTTCCTCAAGGTAAGAGGGCACAGACACCTCTGTCTTCCCACTTCCTCCACCTCCTAGACTGGGACAGTTGTTAAAATGTGCCATCCTCTAATTAATGGGGATGCTGTTATTGCTCATGGAGACTCAGAATGGTCGTGCCAGAGAACTTTCCCAACATTTTGCATTCTGTATGTCCTGAGCCATCCAGACCAGCCATTTCCCCCCAATACCCACAGGGCTACATGGTGTGGAATATACACAGGGCCAAGAAGGAACTTTCTGAAGCCCTGTTGACCTGCTCTTGGCACCATTCTGTGCCACACACTGTGGGGCAGCTCACAGTCTCTGAGCTGCTCTTTTCCCACGGCTTATAATGGAAGAGGTAGAATTTGATTGGGAGAAATTGTGGCAGAAAGAGCAAATTGAAGTCCAAGGTGCATGATTGGTTTCAGATGTGTGAGTGCCTCAGTCTCCAGCTAAGAAAGTTAGAAAGACTCAACTTCTCCATGCTCACAGCCCATCAGGGACGTGGATGCCAAGGAACCACTGACTTCCATGAGTGTCATTGTGGAGATCTTTCCAGAAACACTCACCCTGCACCACTGTGTGTCTCTGCCCCACTTGTGTTGGCTTCCCCATCTCTGTGACAAACAACTTAAGCAGAAGAAAAACCATCTGGTTATGGTGGTACACACTTGCAATCCCAGCTGTCTTAGACTGGATTTCTATTGCTGAGAAGAGAGCATGACCACAGCAACTCTGATAAAGGAAATCATTTAACTGAGGTGGCTTACAGTTTCAGAGGTTTAGTCCATTATCATCATGGTGGAATGCAGGCAGACATGGTGCTGGGGAAGGAGCTGAGGGTTCTACATCTTGGCCCACAGGCATCAGGAAGTGAACTGTCTACACTGAACATAACTTGAGCATAGGAGACAACCAAGCCCACCCCACAGTGACATGCTTCCTCCAAGGCCACACACACTCCAACAAGGCTACACCTCCTAATAATGCCACCCACTATGGTCAAGCAGTCAAACACATGAGCCTAGAGGGGCCATACCCTTTCAATGACCACAACAGCTTAGGAAACCTGAGCCTGAGTCAAGAGGATGCAAGAACGTGAGTGTCTGGGCTACGTAATGAGATACTGTCTCACAGCAGAAAATATAAAAAGAATGGGAGGAGGCACAGGATGTGTACCTTGGCTCAGGGTTTCATAAGTTTCTGGACACACATGACAGTTGGTTGGCTCCATTGCTTTTGTCCTGTGGGGAAGTAAAACATTTGGGTAGGAACCATGCAGCAGATCGGAGTTTCTCACCGGAGCGGGGGGCACCCTTCAAGGGTTACACTCCCGATGACCAAACTTTCACCCACTGGCCTTTCCCTTTGAAGGTTCAATACCACCTACCAGGGACACAGATTAGGGACTAAGCCTTCAACACAGGGGACTTTCAGTGAAGGTGGAGTTTTCCCAGCAGCCACCTCTCAAATAACCACTCAGAGCCTTATTATTAATTATAAATGCTCTGCCAATAGCTCAGGCTTATTACTAGCTAACTCCTACATTTAAATTAACGCATATTTCTTATCTTTGCTTTGCCACGTGGCTCTGTATCTTTTCTCAGTATGGCAGGCTCATCTCATTTCTCCCTGCATCTACTGGTGACTCCTCTGACTCTACCCTGCTTCATCCCAGCAGCCTTAGTTTGGTTGTCCCACCTATACTTCCTGCCTGGCTACCAGCCAGTCAATTCTCTATTAACCAATGAGAGTAATACATATCCACAGCATACAGAAGGATTACTCCACAGCACTTCAGGGACATGTAAGATCCAAACCATACTACCACTGTATAGTAGGATATGCTCAGGAGATGAATTTATTAAGTCACCCTGCATAAAACAGGATTCAGAAAAGTTGGTAAAGATTCACACCATTGGATTTCCACTCTTAAAAGAATCTAAAGGTTCATTTACAATAAAGTTATCAAAATGAAATAAGGGGCTAAGGAGATGACCCAGTTGGTAAAGTGCTTGCAAGCATGAGGACTTGAGTTCAAGACTCAATATCCACATACAAAAGCTGGATGGAGTGGAACACACCCATAATACAAATGCTGGGCAGCAGAGAGAATATCCCTGGAGCTAACTGGCCAGCCAGCATAGCCCACTTGGTTCACTGAGAGATCCCACAAAAAAAAGGTCAGGGAGATGGCTCAGCAATTAGGAATGCTGGCTGCTCTTCCAGAGGACCCAGGTTCAATTCCCAGGATCCACATGGCATCTCACAACCATCTGTAACTCTGGTCCTGAGGACTATGACATCATCTTCTGTATACAGTTCTGAGGGCACCGTATACACGCACTGGACAGACACGCATACAGCCTGCACTGATAGACATAAAATAAAATAAAGAAGAATGTGACTGAGGAAGCACCTGATGTTGAGCTCTGACCTGCATAGGCTCATGCATACAGCACATGTACCTACACACACACACACACACACACACACACACACACACACACACACCACAAGCACACACGCACACACAAATAGGAATTGTGCTGGGATGAGCGGTCTGGCACAGGAAATAAGGCATATCCTCAAGAGCACCCCGCGTCATCTACACCATACTCACTCCCATAAGGGTATGATATTGTTCTTCCAAAACCCCCGAGGTACCAAAGGAAGGCTGGAATTGCCATTCTCATTTTGGCAGACTTGCCAACTGGCACTCAGGGACAATAAAGAGCTTTGCCAAAACCACACCCTGAACTGGGTTGGGACTAAGGAGTCGGGGCTCTTCGTCCCGTACACCAGGCTTTGTGTGTAAGTGACAGTGAGCTCAGAACGACCACATTCCAGCTTGTAATAAAACCCAGAAGCCCCTGCTCACAGGGCATAATTAGAAGGGGAAGAGGCCACTGAAAATAGATCCTGAGAATTTTTAGTGAGCAGTGAGCCGCAGGAAAAACTATATACAAATTGTCCAAATATGCGCTGGAGAAAATAACATGTGGGTTACAGTTTTTGCTATGTGCAAAATCTTAGGATAAATAATCAAGAATTGACTCATCTACAGATCATTTTTCCTGCACAGTTTTATAAAGGCTCATATGGTTAGGTTTGGCCTTTGGAGGTAATCTAATCATCCCGGCATCCGGTATCATAAAAGCCATTTCTCCATCCTTTGGCTCTGAGACATCTCTCCTTTGAATTCTAAAACCCTCTTTCTTAATCCCCCTTCACGTGGTTCCCTTCAACACTAACTCTGCCAGGTCCTTCGCAGGGGTGGCTATCGATGTGATTACAGCATTCCCAGGCAATGTAAGAAACAACTTCTTTTGCAAAGGTTGCCATTAACTTCCCAAAGGTGCTTCACATCAAAAAGGCTGCCTCATGTTGGAAAGAGATCCGTTTACTCACGAGTATCTGGGCCATTGGTGACTTCACCGCAGCTTGGTCCATCCCTCGAGGCCTGGGACAATGACTTTTTAGGTGAGAGAAGGCTGAGCTGTTCTTCCCTTGCTTCTTGATTCCAGCCAGAGGAGGCTCAGCGTCACCACCACCACCACCACCACCACCATCATCATCTTCATTTTGAGACAGGGTCTTATGTGGTCCAGCTTGGCCTTGAACTCACCTTGTAATGAGGATAACATTGAACCTGGTTCTCTTAGCTCCAACCACAAATACTGGGATTACGTGTTCTGGTGATAGAACCCCGGGGCCTCATTCATGCCAGGCAAGCTCTCTATGAACTGTGATTTATCCCTAGCCAGCTTAGACAGTTTTGAAACAAGGCACCAGATCCCCTACCTACTGGGATCACTCACATTTGATCCTCTTTGAGGCCTGAACAGCTGCAGAAGACATGTTTCAGGGCAAACTGTCTCTGAACCCCGTTTGTTCTCTGAAAAGTCTGTGCTCCCTAGATCATCACTGTTTTCAATAGGTGATCTTTGGAACTGGAGAGATGGCTCAGTGATTAAGAGTGCTTGCTCTACAAGCATGAGAACCTGGATTCAAATCCCAATTTGAATGAAGTGCTCACATAAAAAGCCAGGAGTGGCACCATGTGCTTTTGTAGCCCCAGTGCTGTAGAAAGTGGAGATGAGAGGACTTTAGGATCCTGATGGCCACTAGCCTAGCTCCAGACTTTGGGAGAGACCCTAACTTGAGGGGATCAGAGAGAACAAGACCCATGACATCCACCTCTGGTCTCCATGTGTGTACAGGTACACACATACTCACACACACAAATGCACACACACTACACACATACACACTCATAAAACTAGTTGCTCACTTGGGTCCCCTGCGAGGCTGAAGCTAGTTCTGCACAGTAGGTCGAGGGGGGACCAATTCCAGACCAAATGATGGTTCTCCTCCTTCATCCCTCCCTTCCTCCCTTCTTCACCTGACTCACTCACTTATTCAAGTATTTGTCTATGCAGGAGATACTCGGGCAATAGTTAGTATGGAGAGGACGATTCGGGTATAGCACAATGGTCACTTCCAAGGAACTGAGAGAGTTGGAAGAAGCAATGGATGCATGACACATCGGTTGTGAGCTGTTGATTCTGAAGAGTTAGGTTTGAAAATGTATTATTGTTCAACCCCATCTCCTTTTCTCTCCCAAGAAGCGTGAACTGGACCATTGGGATCATTGACTTAGAGAGGGGAAGCTGAGACCCAAGGCTGTCCCCTGGCATTCATATAGTCCTGTTCCTCCTTACTTGGTGAAGTACTTTTTCCGGAACATTCCTTTATTACCCTTTGTGAAAATATTAATTGTTATTCAGTTGAAAGTGGGAGTGAATATCGACACATGCTGCAGTCTGCCTGAATACCTGGGAACACGATGCTGACTGGATGAAGCACACACATGTGCTCATAGGAGTTGACTGAAAGCCCTTGTGAGAAACTTCAAGTGGGCAGTTCCAGTACTGGGGAGGTGGAATCCACAGGAATGTCCCCCCAGCTGGGGCCCATACTTCCCACTGTGTCCTCTAAGGAAGGGAGAAGAAACTAGAACAACTGGCAGCTGAAGTCAAGCACAGTGGTGCACCCCTGTAATCCAGCACTCAGAAGGTAGAGCTATAAAGACATGACTAGCCTGGGCAACATAGTGAGTTTGAGTCTAGCACGGGCCACAGGAGACCTTGTCTCAACATTCCCTTCCTAAAATAGGCTTTTGATTTTGTGAGCTCTGAAATATATTTTTATGTGTGTGGACTGTATGTGTGTCTGCATGTGCACGAGCATGCCTGTGTGTGCAGGTACATGTGTACATGCAATGGAGGCCTTAAACTGATGATCAGGTATCTTCCTTGATCAATCTCCATTTTATTCACTGAAGCAGGGTCTCTCACCCGACCTGAGCTCTCATTCCAGTTAGTGGATCCATGCAGCTTTCCTGGGGAATACCCTCTCTCTCCTTCCCCAGCGTAGGGCTTACAGGGGCATCACACGTGCCCAGTTTTTATGTGGATTTTAAGGATTCAAACTCTGGTCCTCACACTTGCCTGGAAAAGACTTTGCCCGCAGAGCTGTTACCCCAGCCCCTGAAATGTCTTCAAACCTCTTTAAAGAGCTGAGGCTGTGTTGTTCTCAGCCCTCAGACATTTGTTCCTTCCTAGGGATGATTTAAACCCAGGAAGCAAGCAAAGCTGCAGCGAGCCTGTGGTGGGTGAGAGAGAGTCTTCACACTGTGAGCCTGTGGTGGGTGAGAGAGAGCCTTCACACTGTGAGCCTGTGGTGGGTGAGAGAGAGCCTTCACACTGTGAGCCTAGCCCCTCCAGAGCTGCTGCTGAACCAGGTTCCAGGGGGGCGGGGGCCCTTAGAGCAGTCCTCAGTGCATAAGGAACCATGGTCATCTGGAACAGGTTAGTTTCACTCCAGCCTGGAGGCCGGAGGATGGACTAAATGACCCCTGCAAGTCCCCCTCTGCCCTCAGCCTCTCTGGTTACCTTCTCTCATTTTCAGCAAGCTTGCTTTCTCTAGAGATAAATGAATCCATGGCTCCAGGTTCCCTTGGGAGTCAAGATGATTCCATTCTGTGGCCTGGGGAGTCTGAGCTTCACGGGACAGAAACACTGGGAGACTGGAGAAGGAGCCTTAGCAACACACACTATATATTTAGACTCGTGTAGCAACACGTGTTCCCCCTAGCTGCATACACACGGGAGGCAGGGGCCAGGAGCCTTCTTCCTGTCCTCCTCCACCCTGCTCCTGACCACCTCAGGGTCCTTGTCCTTGACTTCTCTGACTTGTATCCAAGCGACTTTTCTACCTGGCAGCCTGCAGGAAGCTGTTGAAGTCACAGGGCAGAGCTATCCTCTGATTCTTCCTCCTCTGAGATTTTTCTTTCAGGGCTACGGATGGAATCTAAGGTCTCCTACATGCTAGGCAAGGGCTTTACCCATAAAGCTTCACCTCCAGCCCAGGATCTCTGTTTTCTAAACCCAACCTCTGATGTGTGGGCTGACAACAAATTTCTCTGATGCCTCTGGGTCTGGGGTTTATTATTCTGGTAACTTCCTTTGAAACCCTTTTCTGGGCACCTGTTTTGCTGGTTATTTTTCACACGGAATGGTATATTATCCCTCATCAACTCCCCTCAGAACAAGAACTTCAGAAAGATAGCATCCAAGGTCACCCAGCGAGGGCACTGGAACTGGTCCTGAATGACTTCCTCGAGCACACCGTCACAGTCATCACACGAGGCTCACAGATTTGGGTCTGCACGCTCTGGAGTCACTTTATCGTCCTGACCCTGAATCCCTGCTACCATGCCTCAGCCCTCCCGCGAAAACACTGTTCATAATGGAAGTTTTAAACATTCAGAAAACCCTCAAGAAGCAGAAATGCACCCACCTTCCAGGTCAACCATTACCAGCATCTTGTGATGCATGTGTCCATTTCTGCTGCCCCACCAGCGTAGCCCTTTTTAAAAATTCCTGCTACTGTGTGTCATTCTGCCTCTAAGTACTTCCATATGTAGGTCTAAAAGGGGGCAGGGAGGGAAGACAGGAAGGGGAAAGAAAACTATGAAGCCAAATACCTGCCACAAATGATTTTTCCCACCTGATGGCAGCTAGTTCAACCCAAATGTTGACTCGTGTCGAAAAATAAACACGCACTTCTACATTTGATTGGTTCCAACGAAAAGGGATAAAAATACACCCACTGCCTTTGATGATGCCCCTCCTCCATAAGTATGTGAGTGGAGAGAATTTTGTCTTCCTTTAGGACTGGTGGTTAACAAGCTGCGCCATGAGCTGGAGGGACGGCTCAGCAGTTACGAGGGAGCACGGCTCGCAAGGGACCTGAGTTTGGTTCCCAGCACCCAGGTAGGATGGCTAGCAAGCAACTGTAATTCCCGCTCCAATGCTCTCTTCTGGCCTCTGTGAATGTTGCAGTCATACAGCAGACACGCACACATGCACACACACACACACACACACACACACACACACACACACGCATGCAGATGCACACACACACGCACTCGCTCACATGAACAAATCTTTAAAAGAAGTTGTCCTATTAAACAATAATGCCTCAAATTCTAGATCTGTGGGATGGCGTCTGTACTGTCTGATTTTGTGTCAACTTGACACAAGCTGGAGTCACTTTGGAAGGGCGAGCCTTAACTGAGAAATGCCCCCACTAGATAAGCCTGTGGTGCATTTTCTTGACTGAAGATTGGTGCGGGAGGGCCCAGGTCACTGTGGTTGGTGCCACCCATGGGTGGTGGTCCTGTAGAAAGCATGACGAGTGAGCCATAAGGACGTAAGCAGCACTCCTCCATGGGCCCTGCATCAGCTCCTGCCTTCAAGTTTCTACCTCGGGTTTCTGCCCTGATTGCCACTCATGAAGAGCTGTGATACGGACATATAAATGGAAATAAGCCTTTTTCTCCCCCAAGTTGCTTTTGGTGGTGGCGTTTTCTCACAGCGATAGAAAAATAACTAAGACAGGCTCTCTGAGGGTGGGGTATGGTAGCACGCTGTTTAGTGTTTTTTGGTCAACTGGACTCAAGCCAGAGTTCTCTGGAAAGAGAGAGTTTCATTAGAAAAAGGCCTCCATTGGTCTCTCTGTAAATAAGCCTGTAAAACATTTTCATAATAAGTGATTGATGCGAGAGGACCCAGCTCACTGTGGGTGGTACTACCCCTGAGCAGTGGTCCTTGGTGGTATAAGAAAACAAGCCAGTAGTTCTCAGGAGGGACAACCTCATGGAAGGTATGGCAGCAGAGCCCTTACCCTTGGAGACAGTGGTGGGACTGGCTCATGGCAAGGGTGATCCCAAGCCAGGGATAGTGGCTGACTCTGGCATCAGGGCAGCAGGCAGCAAGGTGGTTGCCATGGTCACGCTGTTTCTTCGCAGTAATAGAAACCTAACTAAGACAAAAGTTGGTACCGGGTTGGGGTATTGTTGTGACAGGCCTGACCGTGTTTCTTGGTGGAATGTGGACTTTGGATTAGGAAAGCACTGACAGTTTAAGTGGCACTTAGTGGGCCATAGTAGTAGGACTGTGGGTGACAGTAGTGCTGATGGCAAAGCAGATTATAATGGCAGGGCGCAAGAGATTTCACAGGTGAAGAATATTAGTCAGTGACCGAGAGGTCATTCTTGGGATATTTTGGTGAAGAATGTGGATGCTTTCTGCCCTTGTCAAACAAAATAATAATAATAATAATAATAATAATAATAATAATAATAATAATAATAATAATAAGTTTGAGGCTAAATTGAAGACTTTTGGATTAACAGCATTGGGAGAGGAGATTTCAAAACAGCCTAGTAGTGACTGTGTCATGTGCCTACTGGTGACCAGTCTTATTTAGATTTATAATGAAAAGGAGCAGACTGAGCAAGGAAAAATGCAAAATGTGCAGTTTGAGGAGAAAGGGAGCATGGGAAGTATAATAGAGCTAAATCCTGTGTTCAAGGAAATAAACAGATTAAAGAAAAACCCGACACTAAATGGAATAAAAGGAGCAGTGCCCTCAGGGCGAGACCCCACCTAATGGAGCCTCCAGTTTGTGAAAAGGAATTAAAGAAAATCATAGGGCTGGTGTGGTGGCACACGCCTTTAAATCCAGCACTCCAGAGGGCAAGGCAGGTAGATCTCTGAGTTCTAGGCCAGCCTGGTCTACAAAGCCAGTTCCAGAACAGCCAAGCTTAGGTAGAAAAGGAAACCATCAAAAACAGAAAGCTGGCGAAGATGCAATTCAACGACAGAGATGTTGATCTCAGAAAAGAGGGATCTCAGTGAAAGCGACGCAGGACTAGCTCTGGGACGAGATTCCATCTCCTGGTTCTCACCAAGCCCTCCCCATTCCACCTGGCCACACTGTGTCGCCTCCTTGAGGATAAGTGCCGGATGCGAGGAGAAGAGAGTGAGAAGCCAGCCTTCTATGGGGAGCCAAACCGAGCTGAGCGTCTGTGGCTGAGCTGCAGGATGGCAATTGACTTACGGCCCTGAGATCCGCCAAACAGGTGGTGTGTGAGTCCTCTTCTTACACGAATTAGCAGATATGCTGTGGATGCAGGAACCAGCAGAAGGTGCGGAAAGAGGCAACGCCAACCTAAAGCTGGCTATGGGCTTTAAGATTGACACCCTGAGGGCTGGGGAGATAGTTTGGTTGGTAAGTGATTGTTGTAGAAACATGAGATCCCTAGAACTTTCATTTAAAAATAAAAGCAAAACCTGGGGAGGTAGAGCTCACCTGTACTTTCAGGGGTGCCAGGTGTGGGATGAGCGGAGACAGGTAGATCCTCGGGGTTCACTGGTCATCCATGAGCTGCAGGTTTATGAAGAAACCCTGTCTCATCTGGGCGGTGGTGATGCATGCCTTTAATCCCAGCACTCAGGAGGCAGAGGCAGGTGGATCTTTGAGTTTGAGGCCAGCCTGGTCTATGGAATGAGTTCCAGGACAGCCAGGGCCACAAAAGAAACCCTACTTGAAAAACAAACAAACAAACCACCACCACCACCAACAACAACAACAAAAACCAAACAAAAAAGAGAGAGATCTTATCTTAAAAAATAAACTGGAAAGCAACAGAGAGAGGCACCTGGTGTCAACCTGTGGACTCCACACACGTGCATCCTCTTGCATACGTGTACACACTCACAAGAACACGTAGACACAGAAAGAATGGTGCCCAGATGGCCTCATCTGCTGACCTGTCCAACTTTCAGATTGGAGAATGGGGAAGGCCAGATGCTCGTTTGCACATGCTGTTCCCCAAGGGCCCTTTGTTGGAGATGCTCTTCTCAGTGGCCAAGTCAACCATTTATGTCTAGCACAGAGGCTGGGAGTACGGTTCAGTGGCGGAGCACTTTCCCAGCATGCTTTGAGATCCTTGGTTCCACCCCAGTGCTGTGAAGACCATCAGGCAGTATAGTCGTAGCATTTTGGAAAGGGTGGGCACAGAATGGTAAGAGGTACCCAGTGCAGTCATGTAGAAGGCACAAGTGAATGAGTGGATGAAGGCTGAGATGGTGGGTACCTCACCTAGACCCTTCCTAGTCCCTGCGGCCCATCCTGCCTCACCGACCTCAGCACAAGATCCTAGAACACGCTCCTCAAGTCTCACCAGCTTCCCTAACCCCCTCTCCATGAAATCTGAAACATTATGTGTTCCCTCATTACCTCTTAAGTCAGAATCCACTAGTTGTCATCAAAAGCTTAACTATGCAGTTTAAACTAGATGCTGTTTCTAGAATAGTGTGAATATTGACGTTCTAAAAATTAAATTTGTCTCACTCTATAGCCCAGGCTAGCCTCAAACTCACAATCCTCCTGCCTCAGTGTCCCCAAGTGCTGGGCCAACACACTCAGCTTCAAATAAAATTCTGACATCACATTCTCAGCTATGGCCCACAGAAATGCAAACAAGTATCGAGCAACACACAGCATCTACATTGACATTTCGTGAGCAGCTTCCTTTCTGGCGGGAAAAACCTCCCACAGTTTGTTCTCCCTTGAAAGTTCTCCTTCAGGGCACCCATCACACATTCTTCAAAAAAGAAAAGATGTGCTCAGAAACGGGATGTTTTTCTAGTTCCTATAAACTTTTACATTATATTTGTCAAAGTTGCTCTGTATTGGGCTAATATTGTACACAAGTAATTAATCAGTGTAAAATGTTACACACTGGTAAGGAGATTTTAAAGTAAGCATATCAGTGGAGACCATCACCTAGTTCATAAAATAAACCTTAACAAATTGGCTTGAAAGTTTTGTTTCATTTTGATTTTGATGAAACAGAATCCCACACTTTAGCCCAAGTTGGTCTTGAATTTACAGCAAGCCTTCTGCCTCAGCCTCCCAAGTGCTAGGCTTTCGTGCAAGCGATACCCAATCCATCTAAGGATGTTTTAAAGACATGGATTAATAGGATGTTCTTAAGCGCAATGGGGTGAGGAAGAAAAGAGCAGGGGATAGCACACCCCTATGAGCCAGTCCATGGGAAGAGAGGGCATCTCAGGGGAAATCCAAAAATACATCAAACTGGAGGAAGATGAAAATACCATGCATCCTCTAAGTTGAAAGAGAACGCTGCTGTGCTACAGGCTCACACGGGGAAGAGGAAAACATTTAGATACCAAACCCAACATCTCCCTGGAGAACTGAGAGTGTGACCTGCAGCATGGAGTCAGTGGCACTGGAAGGAAGAAGTCTGAAAAGAGAGCCAGGAAGGTCTGTGGAGTACAGGGCTGACTGGGGCAGGACCAGGAGACCCCTGGCGGGACTGCCAGAGGAAAACAAAGAGTGAAGATACAGGTGCCCAACATCAAGATGCACAGGAATGTTGCTACAAGACTCTGAGGTCACCAGAACGACTCAAACCAGTCTACTCCCAACAGTTTCACAATCTAGCTGACATGGACTAATTCCTCAAGACACACAAATGACCACAGTTCACCCAATATGAAGCAGATCATCAGAACAGCAGTGTGGCTAATAAGAGAATTAAATTCAGGGTCTGGGAAGATGGCTCAGCAGTTAAGAGCGCTGGTTGCTCCTGGAGCTGGATTCAGTCCCCAGCATCCACATAGCAACTAACAACTCTGTAACTCCAGCTCCAGGGAGCCCAATACCTCTTCTTGCCTCCTTGGGCTCCTGCATATGTGTGGTGTACATAAACACATATACGCATAGAAATAAAATCATTTTCAAATCAAAAATTAAACTAACATTTTAATTATTACATCCATTCATTTATTTTATTTGCTTATTTATTTATTTATTTATTTATTTATTTATTTATTTATTTATTTATTTATTTATTTATTTATGTTCTTTCCTTCTACCACATAGGCTTAGGAACTAAACTTGGTTGTCAATCTTGGCAACAAGAGCCTCTACCCGCTGAACAATAACACGGGCCCCAAATTCATAATTTTAAAACCGTCATAAAACAAAACTTTAATCCCAGACACAGATTTGAATACTGAAGAATACTACCAAATGTTTAGAGAGAAATTAGTACTAATTCTATAAATCTCTTCAGTCCTTGCAAGCTCATTTTGTGGTGCTTGTTACCCCTGGACCCAAACCAGCAACAGACAATTACACACAAAAATACATGTCAATAATGGACATAAATCCTCAGGATCTCAATCAAACCCTAGAAAGGAAAACTAAGCACCACATAAAAAGAATTACATGTCCTAACCAAAGAGGTTTATTCTTAGAAAGCAAGGCTGTTACAGTTTTTTTTTTTTTTTAAAAATTATCTAGGTAACCAACTCTATTAAGAAGGAAAAGAGGAAAAATTGCAAGACCATGTTGCTGTTGTTTTTTTTTTAAGCCTTTGAACAATTCATCACACACCTGTTATCTCTACAATTCAAAGTAAGGTTTCCCCGTGAAGAACAAGAACTGTTATCTTTAGAAGGAAAAGCAACAGAAATGCTTTCCATGGAGTTTAGAACTAGGCAAATATGTCTGCTTTTGACATCAAATTAACAAAAGGCCAGAAACTCGGGCTGAATAAATCAGGTGAGAAAATGAAAGAAAAGATCCCAGAAATGAAGGAAACAGTCTGTATTACAGATGGCTTGATCGCCAAGGAAGAAACCCCCAGCAAGTCTGCAAGATGACGAAGAGGCTATGGTTATGTCAGCTGTGGACGTTATGGGCTGCAGCAGAGGCTCAGGGTTTAAGAGCAGGTGCTACTCTTCCAGACGACCTGAGTTTGGTCCCCAGCAACCACTGTCACTCCAGCCCCAGAAAATCTGAGGTCTCTGGTCCCCGAGGGCCCCTGTACTCACGTGCACAAACCCATACACAGATAAATACACAGACACACATGCACGTATTTAAAACACAACAACCTTTTAAAACTTATGTGGACGCCCACGCTAAAAGAAAAACAGTAGCACCAGGTACAGTTGCTCCCTCAAATGAAACACTCAGGTTGAACACACTATGTGTAAGTCGTGGATAACAAAGCTAACAGTGCTGGTGATATATCCAAGGGAGTCTAAACAAACAGGTGGACTCCAGTTAAACACTGGGAGACTCAATACTGGTGAAATGTCTTAGTGAGTAAATGTGCCCACTGCCAGCCTCAACGAGAAGAAGAAGAGAACTGACTGATTGACTACAGTTGGTCTCTTTCTTCCACATGCACATGTGCCATGTGTGTGCACAAACACCTATGCTCTCATTTGGGCACATGCACACACATACACACACATGCATACAAATAAAATGAACTAAAATACAAAAGACTCAATATAGTCTCAGTGGTAAAGAACACATGTTGCTCTTGCAGAGGACGAGAATTCAATTCTCAGTACCCACATGATAGTTCACAATCATCTATGACTCCAGTTCCAGTGGACCCAGACTCCTCTTATGACCACTGCAGGCACCAGGCACACATGTGGAGCACACACATATAAAATTTTTAAAAAATCTAAAAATAATTTTAAATAAATAAAATTACAAGGAAAACATGTTATTTCTCCACGCCTTGATACACATAAACAGCATGGTTCTTATCAAATGCTTAGGAAGGCTGGCGGTCCATGCACAAAGGACCGCTCTAAAACTTACACGCAAAGAAGATTACATTAGTCAAAATAATTTTGCAAAAGGAATATACATTGGAAAAAGAAATCTGCCAGCATGATTTTAAGATGTATAGCTATAAAATTCAGATGTAAAACTCACTTGGCAGAGTGCTTGCATAGCACTCAGGACCCAGCAGTGAAGAATCTCTGTGAGTTCAAGGCCAGCCTGGTCTTCACAGCAAGGTCTGGGCCAACCATGTCTACATAGTGTGATCCTGTCTCAAAAACAAAAGCATTTTCAGAAAGTTAAGTGCTGGAAAAGCCATGCAGCAGCAGCAGAGCTCATGGGGAAACGTGAAGAGACCTGCGAGCTCGTGGTTCACTGCTGGTGCCAATGTGAGACAGTGCTGCCGCTGTGGGAGGCTGGGCACTCTCTGGCCACTCAGGGGTGGGCCATCTGATGAGCCAGCAACCAAACTCCTAGTTATCGACATCCAAAGAATGGAAACGGATGTTGGCACAAAAACCGACATACGACCATGTCTAGAAGCATTGTTTAAAATAATAATAGCAGCAATAGCTTCAAACAAGAAACAATTCAGGTGTCTTTCATGAAGGTATGTTCAACACACCCACACCAGGGCTACAACTCAGCTATGAAAAGGGAGAACCTATTGATAGCCATAATAACCTGCAAGAGCTTCACACTGAAGAGAAAACAGCGACGCAGAAATGGAGAAAGAATGAATAGATGCCAGAGGTTGAGGAAAGGGTGTGATCAGGGGAAAATAGCTAAGAAAATAAGCAGTCTGGACACCTGAGAAGACATAGGAATGTCCTGTCTCGACCATATCAATAGTGATGCCCTGGTATATCTGATAAAATGGATAAAGTATATGCAGACTCTCTCTCTCTCTCTCTCTCTCTCTCTCTCTCTCTCTGTCTCTCTCTCTCTCTCTCTCTCTCTGTCTCTCTCTCTGTCTCTCTCTCTTTGTCTCTCTCTCTCTGTCTCTCTCTCTGTCTGTCTGTCTGTCTCTCTCTCTCTGTCTCTCTCTCTCTCTCTCACACACACACACACACATGTTCATATGAATATGTGCTCTCTTAGTTTGGGTTTTTACTGCTATGAAGAGACACCATGACCACAGCAACTCTTACAAAGGAAACGTTTAATTGGGGTGGTTCGCTTACGGTTTCAGAGGTTCAGTCCATTATTATCATGGTAGGGAGCATAGCGACATGCAGGCAGACACAGTGCTGGAGAAATAGTTGAGAGTCCTACATCTTGTAGGCAGCAGGAACGCAACTGAGACACTGGGTGGTACCCTGAGTATAGGAAACCTCAAAAAACCCAGCCCCGCAGTGACACACTTCCTCCAACAAGGTCATACCCACTCCAACAAAGACACACTTCCTAATAGTGCCACTGCCAATTAGATCATGGAGGCCAGTTACATTCAAACTACCACATGTGCATTGTGGAGGACATGCACCTGTGTGTGTGTGTGTGTGTGTCCACCTTGGGGTGTCTTCCCCCACCACTCTCCACCTTGCTTTTTGAGACAGGGTTTCTTATCGAACCAATTGTCTAGGCTAAACAAGGGACTTCAGTGGCCCTTTTGCTTGTTGGTCTACCTCAGATACACACCACCAAACCCTGCTGTTAAGTAGGTGCTGGGGTTCTTATTTCTTAATGCTTGTGCAGCACTGAGACATCTCTCACGTAACTTTTATTTTTAGGACAGTATTTCCCTGTGGAGTCCAGACTAGCCTCAACCTCACCGTCCTCTTGCTTCAGCCTCCCAAGTACTGGAATTCCATGTATACTCTATTCTAGCTCCCAGTGTTATTTCTTATATGTTGTGAGGCTCTGCATTTTTCTCAAATAGTTCAATTAAGGCTTTTTGCTAGAAATAGCTATATTACTTTTGAATTGTTATTATTTATTTTCATGTGTGTGGGTATTTTGCCTATGTGCATGTCTATGTACCATTTGCATGCAGTACCTGTAGAGGCCAGAAGAGGGCATTGGAGCCCCTGGGACTGGAGTTCCAGAGGGTTAGGAGCCACCCTATGGGTGCTAGGACTGGAATCCAGGTCCTTTGGAAGAGCAGCTGGTGCTCTTAACTGCTGAGCCATCTCTTCAGCACCAATGCATTAATTTTAATGAATATCTTCATGTATGGTGCTATTTATATTAGGACTAGCGGAGGAGTGGCATTTTGTGGAAGCTTTGCTGGGAAACCTCGTTCACATTAGCAGGTTTGCCAGAGGGTTTATTATAGAAACATGACTGTGAACTCTCTGAACTCTTTCCAACTTCCATGCCAAGAATAACATGGGACTCTGTCATCAAGACTTATTTTTAAGAGTCTATCGGTGGACAGGCCCTTGAGTCTCCTTCGATGCTGCTGAAAGAACAGGAGTAGAGAACATCCGAGCTGCAGAGAGCAGTTGCTCAGCCCTGTGGTCACTTCTCTTGTCTGGGAGAATCCACCCCAAATTCTTTCTCAGGCTTCATGACTATTGCTCCTCCCCTCAAAAGTTACCTTCTACTTGGTGTTTGTACTGGCTGATTTTGTGTGTCAACTTGACACAGCTAGAGTCATCAGAGGTGATGGAGCCTCAGTTGAGGAAATGCCTCCATGAGATCCAACCGTAAAGCATTTTCTCAATTAGAGATCAATGGGGGAGGACCCAGCCCGTGGTAGGTGGTGCCATCCCTGGACTGGTGGTCCTGGGTTCTGTAAGAAAACAGGCCGAGTACACTATGGGGAGCAAGCCAGTAGGCAGCACTCGTCCATGGCTTCTGCATCAGCTCCTGTCTCCGGGTTCCAGCCCTGCTTGTGTTCCTGTTCTGACTTCCTCCAATGATGGACTATGATCTGGAAATGCAAGACAAATAAATTCTTTCCTCCCCGACTTGCTTTTTGGTCATGGTGTTTTGTCTCAGCAATAGAAGCCCTAACTAAGACAGTGACTTAGAACAGGTTAGAGACATTGACATGTTGCTACTTTCAATACACATTTACCATTGACTGTACATGTCTTGTGCTTTGTTGAGAGTGGCAAACCCAGCACACTCATTCCAAAAGAACACCCACAGCAGGTGTGAGCTGCCACTGCTTTGTCTCCCAGAGGTGGCTTGCTATGTCCCTTCCAAACTCTTTAGTTCAGGAGATAATATGTAGGTAAACATTCTGAGTTTTAATTCAAAGAAGATAGATAGACAGTTGGATAGTTAGATTGATTAGATTGATGATAGATAAATTGATTAGATAAGAGATAGATAATAAATGATACATTGATTGAACATTAGCAGATGATAGATGATATATACATGATAGATTGATTCATTGATTGTTGATAGATAAATGGTGAATGTATTTATTGATGATAGATGATAGATACATGATCGATGATAGATAAGAGATGAAAGACAGATGGTTGGATTAATAGAGAAAGATGAGAGATAGATGATAGGTTGATTGATGATAGGTTAGCTGATGATAGATTGATCAATTGTTAGATGATGGGCAGATAAATAAAACATACACAATAGACTAATTGATGAAAAAATTGATTTATTGATGAAAGATACTTAGTATGAATGATTGACTGATGGTAGATGATGGATAGATAGATGATAGATATATAGATAGATGATACATATAGATATATAAATAGATACAGATGATAGAGATAGATGATAGATGTAGAGAGAGATAGACATTGATACATGATAGATGATAGACATATGGATAGATAGAGATAGAAAGACAGATGGTAAAGAGACAGATGATGGCTAGACAATACCTAGACAGTTATCATCACTTTGATGGAACACCTGATTACAGTAAAGCTCCCTATAGGATGACAACATTTCCTTTGGCAATCATTGAAAGAAAAAGAGCCACTAACCAAGTAGTATCAGGTTATAATACAAAATTGCCCCCAAATGGGTCAAAGTCATCTTTTCTATCAGCTTTGTGGTGACAGAAGCCTTGGAGTCTCAGGCAAGAGAGGCCCAGCTGCAGGGATCCAGACTGCCTTGCCTTTGCCTTGCCTGGAAACTATGCAGACCACTGGGCCAGGGAGGGGAGATCACATGGCTTTGCTCTCTGGAACCCAAGGAAGGGCAGCAGGCCCTGAGGACAGCCTGATGCTTGGAGGTAGGCATGGACAGAAGGTCAGCTGAAGGCCCAGGTGGAGCTAAGCATCCAGACATCAATTCCAATGAAGTGTGTGTCTTGAGAATTTAGCAGTCTTCAAGATTGCCGTGTCCTTCACACCTCACCAACTGGGCACTAAAACATCCTTCCAGAATCCAGGCCTTTCTGCTGCACAGATTTGTGTGGAGAAAGATGGGGTGCTTCTGATCTTCCCAAAGGCTTCCTGTCTTCCCCCTTGGTGTCCCAGCCAATGGGTCTTCCCGCCGTTCAATAGGGGTGTCCTAGGAGAAGGCAGTTACTTCAGGGGGAAGGTGCCCTTCAGAAAAGAGGGGAAGGGGCCACACTGAAGCCTCAGATGCACACTCCTTGTGAACTGTAGACTTGAAGAACTTTTTAGGTCTCCAGGACAGGAACAGACAAGGCATCTTGAGGGATGAGGGGACCATAGGACCACAAAGACTGGGAGAGCTCCAGTAATTTTGTTTGTTTCAAAGATGGAGAGAGAGATACAAACACGATTTGATGGAGAGAAGCCCATGGACTGAGCCCTTCTGGAAACGTCCACACTGTCTCCAAATAAATGTGAGCTTCCTGCATGCTTTCCTCTCCACCGCCAACGTCATGTTCAGGGACAGAGAAAGGGACAGAAAAAGAAAGAGGAATTTCTCCCTCTCTTGACATTTTCAGTTTCTGGGCCGACAGAAGTCACTTGGATTAATTTATATACGATAGCATCAATGGTTTACAATACTTATGCCCACCAAAGGTCCATTCCAGCTCCAAGGGCCTGTGACGTGTAATCAAATACAAAGGAATAGCACAGAAAGAGGACCAGGAAAAAGGAATAGAGAGGGCCTGTCTCCATCCCTTCCCTAGACAGTCCAATCAGGAGCCTCATGCAGCAGCCGTGAGTCGTGGAGCTCTCTGATAGGACCAGCCTACCAGTGATGATGGTCTACATATTAACAGCTCTTTCTCCCGGATTATATGGTGGGGTTGGCTGCTGTATACATTCTTGGAAAGAATGCAACAGGCACGGTGCAAATGAGAGAACACAGGGGCAGACCCTTCCTGCTCAAAATTACCTCCCTCATGGATTTGTCCTTCTAGGTCTAATGTTCCTACTTAACCCTTTTTGGAGGGCAGCCAATAGCAGGTGGGGTAGAAAACTGGGGTTAGTCATTAACACTTTAGCAGGAGATAATTTGGCATATAAACTTAGGATATAAAGGAACTTGAAAAAGTAGAAAGAGACATGAGCTCGGAGGTGACGACAAGCAAAGCTCTGGCAGCTCATGGGTAGACTTCATGAAGCTCTGGGCCTCTGTGTGCCACCATCCTAGACAAAGCAGCAGGCCGCATGGCAGAGTAGGATGGATTAATTGTGCCCAGCATGACATCGTTGCTTCCAGCTGCTTTCCTGAGGAAGAAGATAGGATCCTTGCAGGTGTGCTGGGCATCATAGAAGTCCTCAGAGCTCAGCTGACGGCAGAGGCCATCCGGCTCCTCAGCACAGATGGCCGAGGGTCATGGCTGAAGAAATTAGGGTAAAATGACTAAAGGACTGAGAGGCCGAGGAGACGTGGCCTTGATCCAGTAGTTGTCACGTGGCAAACTAGGAGGACCGTCATGCTCAACAGGACACCAGCCTTGGAATGGGCTCCTGTGGCCGCTGTGTTGAGGGTGGGACCCCAAGGTAGAATCCTACATTTTAGAGAAATTGATCTTGAGGCAGCTGTTCTAGTCACTTCTGTTGTTGTGATAACACTGACCAAAACCAGTTTGGGTAGGGAGGGGTTATCTGTGTCACAGCTCACTGAGGGAAGTCAACGCAGGAACGCAAGGCAGGAACTTGGAGGCAGGAATGGAAGCAGAGCCATAAAGGAATGCTGCTTACCAGCTGCTCCCATGGCTCATTCAACCTGGTTCGTTACCCAGCGCTACCTGCCCAGGGGAGGTACAACCCACGGTGGGATGGGCCCTCCCACATCAATCACTCAGTGAGAAAACACCCTACAGACACGCCATAGGCCAATATGACGGAGGCAGTTCCTCAATTGAGGTTCCCTCTTCCATGTGACTCCAGTTGGTGTCAACCTAAGGAAAATGTCATCTCTTAGGAACTTGACTCAGTGGTTAGGAACACTTGCTGCTCTTGCAGAGGGCCAGTGGTCAGTTCTTAGCATCCACACGGAGGCACACCTGTCACTCCAGTGCCAGGAAATCTGGCACCCTCTTCTGGACTCTGTGCGTACTGTATACACATGGCACACAGACGAACATGCAGGCAAAACACTCACATACATAAAATAAATAAACCTTAGAAAATGTCACTTCCTCTCAGAGCCATCTGAAACTCACTGAATATGGTAACACCATCATGGTGACTCTTAATGCAGGGACTGGGTGCTGTGTGCCACCACCTGATGACATCTGATAACACTCCCGTGACGTGGGTGTCTTCAATGCTATGCCATGAAGATGAGAAAGCTGCAGCTCAGAGGACTTGGGGTGACGCCGGAACTCTAATGGCTGCTCAGGCTGTTTCTTTAGACTACCCAGCTGCCCTGGGGAGTGAGTGCATTTCCCACCACAAGGCCTTTCAAGATTCAGGCTCCGGACTTCTGAAGGAATGCAGCAGAGAGGCTCATGGGATTCTACCCTCACAAAGGCCATCAACCCTGAGCAACCTGGTTCCTGCAGTCACTCAGCAAATGTGCACAAGATGGGCGCATCCTAGGATCCAAGATGGCCAACCAAAGGGAGAGAGAAAGGGAGGGAGCAGCAGTAAGAACACCATTTTAAAAACAGCTTAACAGAAAGAGGTGCATCCGTGACAGGTGTTGTCTAACAGAAGTGAAAGAAGGTTTTGAGAAACTGTCCCCAGAGTTTGAACCTAGTCTGAGAGCCAGAGGCCTCCTGAGACTAAGGAGAAGCTGACTGAGACACTGCCTCCAAGGTTCCTAGGAGAGACAATAGCACAGCACAAAAGCCCCAAGGCAGGGGACCTAGTGGGGCTCACATGGGACACTGAGGAGAGGAGCCCACTCTAATGAGGCCAGAGGGTAAAGCAGGGGCTCAGCGTGCAAGCACGGGAGGCAGTGTAGACTGTTGACAGAGCAGGAGAGGCTCCGTAGGTACAGGACAGGCGTCAGTGTCTTCCACGCCCTCTCAACGGCTGTGTGGAGCCTGGGAGGGAGGGTGGGTAAGAGCTGCAAGGTCAACGAGGAGATGGCACATCAGAAAACTGCCTTCTTTCCGGGTGGTTCTCTAGTCCCACCCTCATTACCAAGTAGGGTAAAGTCCCCCCAAAGGGAAGGCGACAAGGAAGCGAGAGAAGGCAGGCTTGGGAGCCGCCCCTTCAGCTGTGGAAGGGCTCTGCTCAATTCTGGGGTTGCCTGGGCTTCCTATGTACTCCAGTTGATGCCGGCTACGCTGGGTGACAGCACCCAGGGTGCGCCTCCACACTGTCCACACTCTTGCTTCGTTCCCACTAGGCAAGCGGGAGGTGTGGGGAGCTGAAGGCCACTGAGGCCCAGGCGGAGGACCGTGCCGTCTTAGAGGAAAGTCCCCAATCCGAGCGCTAGTCTCAGGGTACAGAGAGATCGTGAGGCTGTGTTCGCTGCAGATCCAGCCAGCTGCAAGATCAACAAATCACCGAAGAAGCCGGGAGACTGACCCAGGAGCCGCTCTCTCCATTGGGTCCCCCACTTCTTCACTGACCCCTCAGGACCTGCGCTCTCTGTTTCCTTCCTCTCAGACTTAAAATTTGTCACCTTTATCCTGTCACCCTTAAACTTGTGAAAACAGTGTTCTAATCTAGGTGTGTAAGGAGGCAGGAGCAATGCTGGAGCTGTCCCCACCTATCCAGGGAAGGAAGGAGGGCTGTGGAACCCGTTGTAACCATCTTGTTCTGGGTCTCTTACAGTGTCCTCCTGCAAAACTTTTCCCCACCCTCTTCCCCTTGCGTGCTCCTGCTTCTGAATCCCTGAAACTCAAGACCTTTGTCAACTATGCATTTCAGAAAAGCCATTCACATTCAAAAGCAGCTTTGCCTAGTCTCTGCTAGGTTTAGGGTAAAGAGGGCCCTCAGTGTAGCAGAGAGTACACACTGAGGGACAGGTGCAACCTGAATGAACTTCCCCTTGGCAAGTGTGTCTACCAGACAAACAGGGTTCCTGCTTGTCCACAGGTGACAATATGATTTGTTCCTGTATCCTTAGCTAGGTCATGCAGGCTCATCCAGTTGGGTAGAGGGTTTCTAGTGACAAGTAACCATGGGACAATGGCCTTTGCCACTTCCTGATAAACATACAGTGAGATTGCCCACTCGGCCATCCTGCTGGCTGGAGGATTAGTGAACATACGGTATGAAGATGTTCGTGAGGCTGGAGAGATGGGTCAGTAAGTAAGAGCATCTGTTGCTCTTACGGAGGGCCCAGGTACTGATTGGAAGGGGAGAGGAAGGGGAGCTTTGAGAAGTTATCCTAGGGGCTATGTGGCATCAAATGTCTTGGCTCCCTAACCCTCATGCCCTCTGCAGGGCCTAGTCACAAATTCTGATGCCTTAGGAGGTAGAACATGTTTGTTTTCATTTTTTCAAAACAAAGGACAGCTGCTGTAGGGACTGGATGATTCTAATTTTCTTATGATTAAAAATGTGCTCCGTTACTTTTAACACACATGAAGCCGCACACAAACACAGGTGAACCTTTACTGAAAGGCACCAGAGTGTTGTTGAGGCTTAGGCTTTGTGGCTGGTGTCCTCAGGCAAGCTCCCAGCTCAGAGCTTCAGGCCCCTGTGTCTGTATATCAGAAATGGCAGAACTGAGTAAGCAAAGTGCAGACATCGGCAACGGTGATGTTCCCTGCCACGAGGAAGCCACAGCCCGAAAGCAAGGCGAGACCTTTCTCTCAATAGCAATAGCAGGTAGCCATTAGGCAGTCTGCGTCTCCAATGCTATCTGTGAGGTGGTCCAGCAACTCAAACAAGCAGAGAAGCAAGCGTGAAACAGACAGGGCTAGGAAGCAAGAAGGGCAGAGGTAAACACAGTTGTTTTGACCGGAAGGTTGGAGATATGGGCGTAGGTGCAGACATCCCAGAGAGAAGCAGTACTGTGGTCCATGTAGCAAGGAAAGCCCTGGGAGGCAGCCTCCAGTAGCCATTGCCACCACCGCGCAGCTAGGAGAATTGTATAGCTGTGAGTGGAGGAGAGAAGACCTGGGGGAGATGCTTCTGTAGAATGGATGGTTCTGGACATCCCCAGAGTTCCTTCTACTGCTGTGGCCTCTAGGATCTCAAAAGGCAATGCCACCAGTTCTCCCATCCTAGACCTTCCTTTCAGCATCGTTTGAGAATGAGCTCCCGGTATCTAGTGGCAACAGACAAGGCCATAAGAATGGCTTTATCCAGATGGAGCCATAAAGCTGAATTCCCAGTTCTACCGACTGCAGCTGCAGAAACTTGGAATAACTTCATCATCTCTAAGGCGTCAGCTCCCCTTAAAGGGAGCTGTAAGAGACACTGTGCAACCTGTGGGCCTGGAGTGGGAATCGGGACAGAGCTAAGATGGCAGAGCCCCTGGCATGTGCGAACAGGAGCAGGGCGCCCTTTTAGAATGCTGTAAACCCATAGTGTCGGCACCACAACTGTTTAGACCCTGTTCCTCTGCCTTTCTGTTGTGGAGCAGTTCTGCCCTCTCTTTCTCAGTTTGAGAGGTGGCAGGAAGAGAGTAGGGAAATGAGGCTGAAGCCATCCCCAGTTATCACTGGGCCCTGGGAAGGGTGGCAAGCTGAATATAACTTGGTGAAAAAGAGAACCCCAGCTGGGCAGGGTGTCTCACACCAGCAGCCCTAGTACTCAGGATGCTGAGGTAACAGGATCATGAGTTCAAGGCCAGCCTGCCCTACATAGGGAGACCCTGAAAAGGAAGGAAAGGAGGAAGGAAGGGAGAAAAATAGAAAGAGAGGGAAGAAAAATGAAGGAAGGAGAGAAGAGAGGAAGAGAGAAGGGAGAACGGAGGGAGGGGACAATTGCACCAATCTCTCCTGGCTTCACCCTGCAGTGTGTCTCTGTTCCTAGCCTCTCTGTACTGGAGATGGGCCCAGGGACAAGGATGACTCCAGCAGCAACAAATTCCTAGAAGGTCAGGGCCACGGACGCCGTTCCTTTGCTATGAGTAATGTGGTCAAACAAAGCCCCTGGTATTTTCAAGTCCATTCACGGTGCCGAGAGCTGAGCCCACAGCTCAGCAGCTGTGCAGGGTAGAAAGCAGCTCCAGATCTCTGCCTTGGGTCCAGCCTTTGGGAGACTCCTGATCCAGAAGTGGGGAAGCATTCTAAAGGTCTCAGCCATACCCCTGCCTCCTGGTCCAGGCGTTATAAGACATGAGTGTTTAGGAATCTCTATAATGCATCTGATGTGACCCAAGGAGCCTGCATAAGACATTAAGCATACAGGAAGGGACAAGACCCTGGTGTCCCCTTCATCTTCCACTACAAATGGCTACAGAAGAGAAGCCAGGAGAAAGAGAAAAACATCTCTCTACCCCAGTATCTTGTTCTTCCTTTGTTTTCAAGCTGCGGATCCTTGTTTGACTCTGGCTGTCTTCCTCAGGTGATGGTTAATGTTGACGGACAGGCTCCGGAATCCCCAAGGAGGCACGCCCCTAGCACACCTGTGAACAATCACCTAGATCAGGTTAGCCCCTGGCACGCCTGTGAGCTATCACCTAAATTAGGTTAGCCCTTAGGCACACCTGTGAGAGGTCACCTAGATCAGGTTAGCCCCTGGCACATCTGTGAGCTATCACCTAGACTAGGCTAGCCTCTTTGCACGACTGTGAGGCATGTTCTTCTTTAGGCTAATTGAAGTGGGAAGGGCAACACTGTATGTTAGTGTCACCATTCTCTGGGCACCAACCACCCAACATTCACCTGACCTTCTGGTTCCTCACTGCGGGTGCAATGTGACCAGCCGCCTCAAGCTCACGACTTCCCTGCCCTGACGCGCTGTGCCTTCCTTAAATGGCTCTTATCAGGGCATTTTGTCCAAGCAGCAGACAGGTAATGAAGACGTCCCCTTCTGGCCACACATGTGTAATCACCACTCCTGCTGGAAGCCATCATTCTTAATAGGGGCAACTGGTCTGCCGGGTTCTCAGTGGCAGGAGTAGGGGAGGGTCTTTCCTAAAGGTGAATGTCACAGCAGTATGTCACGCTACCGGAGAAACCAAATCTTCTGCCTCAGGTCGTTTTGTGTTTGTAGTAACTGCTGGGAAGGTTTTTATGATTGTCCCTTCAGAAAGGAGAACACTGAGACACAGCAAAATAAGGCAGGGGCCCTCCAGGTGGGGTTTTCCCACTGAACAAAGAGACACCCCTTGGAATCCTCAGGGTGACTTCGAGGGACCTGTCTGCTATCTGCCCTTCATGCAGCTCCCACCTGACAGGAAAGAGCAGCATACCGGCAGGCCACAGCACAGCGACCTGCCCCCACACGGCCATGGGAAGGACCGTGAGTGTCCCCTCCAGAATGCTGACTGTCATTTCCCCTGGCTTAGTTTCAAGGAAGGCATTAACAGACCCAGAGAGTGTGCGCCCTTCACAGTCGCCTGCAAAGCGTTCCTCCACAAGCCTGCTGGAATTTCTGAGCTTCCCCAGGGATGAGCAAGGTCCTGGGGACAGTGGCGGAGGGCCAGGGGCATCCAGGGGCCAGTGCCCCTCAGGTCGGTATTCCGGAAACATCCCGGTCACTTTGGATTCAGCAGCGCAGGAAGGAAGGTTCTTGTTAGCGCCCAGTTTCCTGTGGGCA